>JAQZBX010028708.1:0-27675 GCA_029593785.1 Cabassous unicinctus
TATTTAGCATAAATTACCCAAGGCAGCATGTTGCCAGTAATATTCCACTCCACATTTTCCGTTAGCTATTTATAGGTTTCACCTATTTTAATTTATTGAAAAATTTGGGGAGCCTGGTTCATTAGTAAAATGATGGGGGACATATTTTCAAAAGCAGGGTGGCTTTTTGCAGTAAGAAGTAAAAATAAATGTCAATGTGGATAAATAACATGCCGTTAGGTGGTTTCGCTTTATGGCCAGTCTTGTGGTTGAAATGAATGCCATGCCTGAGAAACAAGGCCATGTGACAGCCATCTAGGTCAGGTCTGCTTTTTAACTTCCATGGGTGAATTCTGTAAGCGAATTCTCAGGAGGCACACTCCTGCAAAGTTTGCTACGAGGAGCAACAGAGCCCTCCCAAGTGCATTTGCCACTTCGGGTTCAGCACTATCACCCATTGGTAAACTGAGATTTGGGTTCAGATGTTCTATATCCGTTCAGAAATATATACTTTTAAAGATTGAGCCTTTTATGAAGAGTCAAGCTTTTATAACAAATGTTTGATAAGAACTGGATTTGAATTATTTTTTTATTTTTTATTTTTCTTCTTTTATTTATGTGGATTTGAATTTTTGAACACAGTTTTCCAAAGCCTGAATCGTGAAGATCTTGGAAATAAGATCCTAAAATGCCTGGATTAAAACTCCCTTCCCCCTCTTTCTTTCTCTTTCTCCTTCACACCCTTTTTTTCTCTCTCCTTTTTTCTTTCTCTCATCCTTTCTGCAGAATCCTTTTCCCTTGTTTTTCATTCTCTCATCACTTATTTAGTTCCTGCTGTTTTCTCTTTGCATAATCAGTGCTAAGGAAAAGCCAGAGGTAAATTTCCATCATTCTCTTAATGATGCAGATGTCATCTCTGTATTCCTGTCTTGTTATCCATGTTGGAAACAAAAGAGGGGTGGATGCCGATGCCCAGATTTGCATGTGATCTTGGACAAGTCATTTTAGTATCTCTGAACCTCTTTTGTTCATTTCTCTGCCATGTCTACCTCTGAGGTTCTGTTGGGATCTGGTGAGATTTTAAAAGGCCACTGTAAGTTGCAGATGCTACAACTTTGTGCTTTTGTGAGGGATTGATGCAAGTATATGTGGACTCAGTGTGGGATGACTCATTCTAAAGGGTGTCCAAGACATCCATTAGGGTGCAGAATGAGAACTTCCACTTATAATGATTCTAAAATCTAGTCCTATTTTAATTTCTATTTCTATGAATATTTATGATCTATGCCATATATTACTACAGAAGCTAATATATATAATTTATAAATATATGTACACTGGAGTGCCTGCTCAGATGTTCTACCAACAGGGGTGCATTATCAAAAGCTTTAGAACCCATTATTCTTTTCTGATGCTGTGGTACGAGATTTTAGAAAATAATGAATGCGCACAGGATGCCCCTTGGAAACAAGTGAATTAAACTTAAAATTTTAGTTTCTTCATCATCCTTTGGTGTTTTTTTGGTGAAATTTGCAGCATTTCTGGGTTAAATTGTTTAAGACATATCTTGAGAATCTTAATTAGTTGAGACCATGTTAATGTTGAAAAATCTGTAATAAAAAGTTAAATTTTAAAAAAAGCTTTAGAGACCACTAAGCTAAGGTATCATGTGGCTGTCATGGCTCTGCCTTCATCCCACAAGGATACATTCTATCCATCCCACCTGTATTGATTCTACTCAAAAAGGAACTGCTGAATTTACAATTGGTTTATGTGATTTAATTTTTCCCCTTCCTACAGAGTAAAAATCAGGTTCATCGTAGGGGTGAATACAATGTTTACAGCACATTCCAGAGCCATGAACCGGAGTTCGATTACCTGAAGAGTTTAGAAATAGAAGAAAAGATCAATAAAATAAGATGGCTCCCTCAGCAGAATGCAGCCTACTTTCTTCTATCTACTAATGGTACGTGGCATTGACTTTTCCTGTTTGGTGTTTTCAGAGTTTTAGTCAGCCAAACCATATATTTCAATCTCTCTGAGCCTGTTTTTGTCTTTACCTTCCAGGCTGTTGAAACAATTAAAAAAAAAAAAATCTTAAAAATGCCTAGCACAGTGCCTGGCAGACTACACCCTCAATAAATAGTAGCTATTATTTTGAAAAATAACAAACATATGACCCAATTGTCTTATGATCTGTTATCAGCAGTTTTCAACTAACGCAGATCATTTGCTGGTGTTTTTGGAATGTGACTTAGTATCTTAAAATTTACTGGATGTAATTCTGGGAATATATTTCAGGAAACTCTACATGGCATACTGTTTAGAAGTTATTAATCCCTGGATATATTTTAAGGTCTGTAAAGCAGATGTCTCTGTCTCTAACACAATCAAGTTCTAAGCTAGGCGTACAGATCAAGAAGAGATGGGAACCTTCAAAAGGACAGATCAAGAAATGGTTTATTTCCGTATCTCCATATTCTTATCCATTCATTGGTTTGGGGGGATTTTTATATAAATAGGTCAAAAAGAGAGGATGTTGGGGTTGAATAAGAGCCTAATTACATATTAACTCAATAAGTCTTTATACAGTAGAATTACCTGCCCTTCAGGTTGGTATAGCCTGGCTGAAAGAAACAAGCTATGCTCAGAACAACTGAGAATAAAGTCATATATTAAAGAGTGCTAACTGAGCAGCATGATAAATATGAGGATTAGTATATACAAATTAAATACCCTTTCTCAAGCAAATACTCCAGATAGTGATTTATTTCATCCTGTATATGAATCTGCAATGATTATACATTTAATTATAAATAAACAAGAAATTTGTTTTTTACCAACCCCTAGCATTGACAAAGAAAGAGAAATAGGCATCTGGCAAGTGGAAAAAAAAATACAGACCATGTGTATATGATCAAACAAATATATATATATGTTTTGAGAACTGGAAGGAACACATCAAAAGGTTCATGTTAATTCATTTTGATCTGTATATTATGGGTGATTTGTAAATTTCCTTTTATTATTTTTATTTATTTTATTTTCATTTCCATGAGTTTTTGTTCATCTTATTTTTTTTTAAATGGTGGGGACGTTAATGCCTATGAGTCAAACATCGCTCAAATATAAAGCCTGTGTATAAATCTAAAAATGACAGTTCTGAAACAACCAGTTTAGGATTTATTCTAGCTTATCTCATCTCAATATGACCAGATCTCCACTTACCTGTTTCTCTAGATCCCAAGTAATTTCATCCTTTCTCATAACTATATTTGTTCTGTTTACCTTTTTGGACTCTTGGAAGCCAAACCGCAATGAATTTGTTTCAATTTCTTCTCATTCAATTTTACTGTTTAAGTTTGGCTCAAAAGCACCTCAGATTCAATATTACTTAGAAAAAAAGAGACTTCTGATGATTTTGACTTAATTATTTCAGGTAGAGAAAAAGTGTCTGACTATCTTACATAGCTACATAGCTAGCTTACTTTATATTATGAAATTTATCCTATTGATTATTGCAATAAAATTCAGAGACATTAATGACTTTGTAGAGGGGATGGGAAAGAAATTGGTAAAATGCAATGAAGATTAATTATATAGCATAATGTTCTGTTAATTGAGTTTTTAAATAGTTTTTTGATTAACAAGGATATTATCTTCCCATTTGGGATGCTATTTCATATGCCAACATCATCTCAAAATGATTCTTATAAGAAGAATTCCCATGTTCTTATGTGATTTTCTTTTTTATACTAATATTGAGGTTGAGAATCCCCTTAAGCTAAATAGGTTAACATGCAAAAATTAATGGAAGACAATTGGAATTACTGTACAAAAGAGAAAATGAAGATAGATGATAAGATTGTGTTTAAAAGCTGCCACAAGTGATGATAAACTACTCAAGAGAACCAGCCAGAAGAAAGAAAAACTCATTACTCATAGTAACAGCCACATGTTCCTTAGACGTTTTTACGTACAAAGCTTCAAGATACTGAGTCAAGAAAAATTGTGTGATAATAAAGTCAAGAATGACTTCAGGCATCCAAGTCATGGGGAATTGGATTGAATTCACCGTCAATTATCCCTTTTTAAAAAAAAAAAAAAATTATAAGTGCTTATCTCATTATAGTTGAATACAATTTTTACCTTCCACTAGAATATATTCCCAACTTTAAAATTTTTAATGTAAAATAAAACCAACATTCACTTGGAATCTAGAACTTGAAATTATTTAGTGAAAACACATTGCTTCACCTAAATTTTTGCTTCTGTTTTAGTACCCTTGATAAAAGGAGAAGTTATACTGAATTTTTTCTCTTGCTTTGAAAGTACTACATGTTCATTGTAGAAAATTTAGAAAGTAGAGAAACATAATGAAGATAAAAAGGGTTCCCATCCAGGAAGGACCACAGTTAATATCTCTGAAAGAAAAAATGCAAAAAAGGCATGGATAAATTTGTTTTTTTAACAAAAATCTGATATATGCTGCAAACTGTTTTGCAATTGGATTTTTTTAGGTGATAACCTAAAAATAACAGAAATGTCTTCCTAATTTCAAGTATTCTAAACATTTTCGATGACTGCATAGTGTTCTCTCGCATGATTCTTCTATAGTTTATTAATAAATCTTCCTCTAGTATACCTTTTTGCCTTAACCAGTTCTCACTATTATAAAGTATATATTTGTAGAGATGGATGTTAGAGTGGATAAACATATGATTAAGCAAAAAAGCATTTCTAAACGATGAAGTATGTTATGTTTACTTAAAGCAGTTATGTAATTGCACACACAAATATGAAGGGTATACAGAAAATGTTCATAAGAGTTATCTCTGTGTAGTGACATTGAAGATTTTAATTTTTTTTTACCTTTATGCTCATTTTCATTTTCTAATTACAAATACTTGTACTATTGTGTAATAAAACCAAGAAAATAAAATGGGAAAATACCAAGTCCACAGATGCAATATCATTCTGTTTGTACTACCAAAGAAAACACACAGAGAAAATACTAAGAGCTATGCAAAATGTTAACAAGGATTGTCCCTGGCTAGAGGGATTATAGGTGATTTTTATTTATGTTTTACCCATGATTTCTCTATTACTCTGTATAGCAATTTGTCATTCATAATAAGAAAAAATATAAGATAAAGATTGCCTCGCAGATATGAATGGGGTACATCTCAAAGCCAGCAACAGAAAATATTGGGTGTTAAAATTCATGATTTGGGTTGTTCTGGGCCACAGCTGATCAGTGGCTAATCAAGATGTGGCTGTGTAAATATGGCCCGTGTTTCATTTTCTCACCCTGAGAAACAGTTTAGTATGCAGCAGGATATCCACAGAGGGCGAGAACAGAGGAGTGCTGGCATATAGATAGAAAGTTCTAAATTAAACCCTGCAGCTGTGAAAAGCTGCCACAATTCTGCCCCCGTATAAGGCAGACTGAGTCCCCAGTTCAGCGTGCCCCGATCTCACGCTTAGCAGCCTCACCAGGAGGGCCAGCAGACGTGACCAGCCTCGGTGATGCCCAGATATTAGAAAACGGGGACACTTACCTGCTAAAGTGGCCAAATTGCTGCTGAAAGTCCCCTTCACAATGTGGTGCATTAAGACGTCTGAGGACAAGGCATATGTTTCGTGCAGCTTCAAGGGAAGCAGTACTGTGGTCCACAACCCCTGCTTGGAAGGTCTGTCCTCCAGGGGTGTGGCCATCAGGAGATGGTGAGGGGAAATGGAGGAGTGAGATAAAGAGTGAAGGAGAAAGGGAACCCTAATAACGGCAGGGTACGGGGGTGACTTTTCTCCTCTGACAATAGTACAGAGAGGAAATAGGGTGTGCTGACATCATCATGGAATGAAGCTAACGCTTGCTGTTCTGGCTGGAAGGACATGTTATTGGCCAATTTGCTAATTCTAAAAATGGCTGTCATTTCTGGACCATTCTTAGAAACTCAACACTGTGTCAAGCACTTTACATGCAGTTTCATTTCACCTTCTTAAGAGCCCCGTGAGGAAGGCACTCTTTGCCCCAATTTATAAACGAGGAAACTGAGGCATAGAGAAGTTAGGTATATTTGTTTGTAAGCCTGCACTAATTGGGCAGCCTGCATTTTTCCTACTAAATTTGAAAACCCTGTTTGTTTGTCACTCAACAAATAGAAGTTTCATGCTTCCTGCATGGGAATATCAGTCCTTGGGCCACATGATTGCAGAGCTGAAGAGGGGATTGGGTCCAAGGGTGTCTGATTCTAAAGCCCACCTCAAACAGGCAAAGAGGAGGGTACAAAGAAGGCAACCACCACTCTGCCTTCTGGAGGAGAAATTAAAACCAGAACAAATTATGAATGTGGGGCCCACCAAGGCATGGGGCCCACAGACATGTTTGTTTGGCCCAAACATGTTTCTTTAAAAAATGAAATTGAAAGCCTGTGGGTGGGGTATACCATATCCAGCTGACCAGAGCCCCACGCCCCTTTATTCATCCCCCTACCCCACCGCTGCCTCTCTGACCCCTGCTGGCGTGGGAGTTCTCACGCCTGCTTTAATGCTTTAGCAAATGACAGGCATCATAAAGAGGTTTAAAGTTCTGGGATGGTACAAAGTTAAGAAAGGCGATTTCTGGCTGGGGACTCAAAGGAGACTACAAAGAGAAAGGAACATTTTGATTAATCTCCTTACCATTTATTTCCTAGCAATATGCTCTGGTAGATTAGATTCATTCTGTTATCCTACTAATGTTTACTAAACATCTACTATGTCTCAGGTACTGTTCGACATGCTGGAGGTTTAGTGATGAACAAAATAGAATCCCTTCCACCAAAAATCTTGTATTCTAGTGAGGGAGACAGAGAATTAATAAATAATTAAGCATGTAATGAATTTTCAGGTAGTGAAAAGTACTCTGAAGAAAAATAAAGCAGGAAGAGAGAGAGAATGGTGGGGACAGCATTTTTATATAGGTTGTTTAGAAAAGGCCTCTCTGAGGTTGGGTCTTGAACCAAGAGAACAAAGTAAAGGAGCAAGTCACATGAAATAGAAGGTAAAGGGCTTCCTGGCAGAAGGCACAGCAAGTGCAAAGGTCCTGAGGTAGGGGTGGGCTTAGTGTATACAAGCAGCAGTAAGGAAGCCATGTGGCAGTAACAGAGTGACAGGGAGAGGGTAGGGGTGAATAGTGTGAATAAGAAAGGTCAAGGAATGAAAAGGTGTAGGTTATGGTGTGCCCGTTAGGTCCTGGCAAGGACAGTGTTTAAGTAGTGTGGGACACTGTAATGGAGATGATAATAGTACCTACCTTCCTGGGGTTATTATATGAAATAAATTCTCCATGTAAAGTGCTACCATAGTTTCATATATGTGGCTACTACTATTATACAGTGTTCAATAAATATTTGTATTGAATGACCCAAAAAGTCAATTGTCAAGGAAAGCTTTTTATCTCAGCACAGTATATGCTTTTGTTCTGAAACAGAAGCTCTGCCTCCAAAAGACACAAGATTTATGCACTGAAGCCCTTTCCATGGAGCCAGCACCTATAGCAATTCCTTTATCATTACCTCCACCTCTTCCCACACCTTCTCCCCCAAAAAACTCTAACCTTTTACAAGCTTTCTTTTCACTGTAATTCTGATTTCCTCTGGTTGCCTCCTGCAGATAAAACCGTGAAGCTGTGGAAAGTCAGCGAGCGCGATAAGAGGCCAGAAGGCTACAACCTGAAAGATGAGGAGGGCCGGCTCCGGGACCCTGCCACCATCACAACCCTGCGGGTGAGCATGAATGGCTCCTGTGGCCACCAGGGGCAGGCAGGTCTCCTAGGTAGGGCAGAACTCAAACATATAGTGAAGGAGCTTAGGCAGAGACTCAACGCTCCTGAGTCTCTGGCAGCAGATGGAACGAGCGGGAAAGGTGCCAACCCCTAATGTCTACAAACCCATGCTTTTTTTCCTCTCCCTGAGGATTTGCCCATGTGCCACTGCCATACCTTACTATATTCTTAGCTTTAGTATGTTCACCTCACCTAAGTTGTCTTGAGTACCTTCTGTGCTAGGCAGGACTTGGGACTACCCAAATGGACAGTCTTGTGATTCGGAACACAAACTTCAGAATCTAACAGGCCTGTGTTCGAATTCTGCCCCTTACCAGAATTTTAGTCACTTAACCTTTTGGGGCTTTAGTCATGCAAGTTTCTTTCGTGTTTTCATCTGCAAAACAATGAGCGTAATACATACTGCTCATAGACTTAGGATAAAATGTAATGAGGAGGAAAGCCCTTTCTGTTTTCCTAGTACTCAGTAAATGATCTCTGCTATTAGTCTGAGTAACTTCCTTCCTGCCCTCCAGAAATGCATATAGTCTGATATGGAATGAGGACTTGTGAGACCAATATACAGATGGTTATGACACGAGATAGAGTGAGATAAATGCATTGAAGAGACAGACAGACAGAAAGTTGCAGTTTGATCAAAGGAAGGAGAAATTACATTTGGTTCTGGGCGACCAGGAAAGGCCTCAAGGGAGGTGGTATTCAAAACAGATTTCTAAAAAACAGACTTTTAAGGGAAGGCTCTCCAGATGTAGGTAAAATGGTTTAAGACTAGGATGGTAAGTTTGGTTTGGGATGTGGTCATTGTAAGTGGTAAAGCAGGCACATCTTGGGAACACAGTAGCCCCAAGGGACTTTCAAAACTGTATAAGATGTGCTTTCAGAAACCAGCTGCTCTACTGAAGACCAAACACTGAAAAGGTAGACAATGAAATATATGTGGGACAAAGAGGTTCTTGCCTAGGCTTCGAAGTAGTTATGGGAATTAGATGGTCTTCATGTGCTGGTTAGCTTACTTGTTCATTCATTCATTATTCATTCATTCAGCTCTTGGCATGTCCTTTTTGAGCACTGACTCTGCTGGCCCCAGTGCTGGCTGTTGCGTGTTAACTCTGTGCTCATGGGCATGTGGTCTTCAGTTGAGCTGCTTCTTAGCCAACAAGCACTGGCTGCTCTGTTTCCTCTCATCAGCTTGTGCCTTCAACCCTGGATAACTGCCACGCAAGCCTACCTCTTCTGACTGGGCGGGTGCAGCGCGAGACTACCCCTGAAGTGCTCAAGGTTCAGAATTTTTGAAAACTGGAGAATAGAGCAGTTAAGAGTATAAACTTTGATTTTGTCTGGCTTAAAATTCTGGCTCCATTACTTTCTGGGTGCTGACGCTGGACAAATTTCTTAAACTCCTCATGCCTACAATTTCTCATCTCTGTGATGGAGACGATGATAGTAGCCACTTATTGGGCTTACTGTGAGAACTCCAGAAGATAGTGTGTTGTAATAAGGAGCTTAGCCCATTGAGTGCCTGGCTCACTGAAAGCACTCAGTGGTAATGTTAGTTTATTGCTGTTATTTTGTTACTACTGTCATCTTCGTTACCATTGCTATTATTGCCCTCTGCCAATGATAGACCTATATATGAGAGAAAATTCAAATTATTTCTCTTTTTATACTGTTGTATTCACTCTACAAATCCATTCACCGATATCTACTAAGTGGCAAGCACTGTGCTGGCGATCCAATAGGAATAAGATATTCTTTCGCTCCTCAGAAGATGGCAGTCCAGTGGGAAAATGGATAGATTAGGTGCCACTGAGAAGATCATAAAATAAGCTCATGCCTAGGCTTTAACTGGTCCTTGTTTGCTATTTGGATTGGATTTGTCAGATGCCATCTCTGGTTCCTGCTTTGTGTTCCTGTTGTCCACAGGATCCTATGGGATTTCCTATGTCCATGTTTAGCACCTTGGAAAATTCCATCCCCGTGATGAAAAAGAGAGAGGTCTATGTATTTAAGTTTCCACAAAAGCAGAGATTCTCCCCATGGCAAGACAGTAATGTTAATGAAGTGGACTTGAAGGTAGATTTCAAACATGGAAGGAGGCCCTGAGGGGTGGAGGGAAACTGGGAAATCACAAATCTGGATCTTGTGTTTTTTATTAACTGGATGTGTGACCGTGGGCCAATGAATCACTTTTCTTCTCTCCACGCTTAGTTTCTAAGCTGCAGAGCAGAGGATGGCAAAACTCAGTGGCCCTGCAGCCATGAGTGCCATTAACAGGGATTCTAGGCAGCAAGTCAGGTAGTTCAGGGGAATCTGCATTTTTAACATGTGCCCCTGTTGGTTGAGACATGGAGGTCTCTGGTCATTGGACTCTTAATTTCTAGGATTCCTTGGAGCTATCATTTTAATGAGCCTCTTACTTTTCAATCATTCCAGCAGTTTTTCTACCAATTTGGGAGACATATTTGCTATAAAATTGTAAATACCCATATCTGGTTTCACTTCCTTTCCCTACCTTGGCTACAGATAGCTTGCATTGCATTGTAAACATCCACACCCCAGCATTCTTTCTATGCAAACACTGAAAAGGCCAACCTGCCTTCCTTTTTTATCCCAGTGGCAGAAGAAGAAAGAACCAAGAAACCCTGAAGACCAAAGAATCAGAACAATGACTCCAAACACAGGATAAGCCAACGTGATATAATTCAGACTATAATTTACTAATGTGCTCTGCTCTTGAAATTTGCATCATCAGCAATTGTGGCTTTTTTTTTCTCCCCGTACCATGATTACCTCTTGCTCACTTTCATAGTTTCCGGTTCTATGTAGATCTTGAGCAAGAACATTTAATAATATCTGACAGCTAATTAATTCTCACTGAGTAGTAAACCTGTTCTGTTTCAGTTCTGAGAGGCTCAGAATTTTAAAGTAAGAATGTGGTATTTTTTTTTTCTTTTTCAGGGAAGATAGCCTTTTAAATGCAATCACTCATTACCTAGAGAGCTTTATGGGAACTGGATCCACTGCTCAATAGGATAACTTTCAAAGCAATAATCATGATGAGAATTTAACAATAACACCTCATAATTATAAAGTACTGTTTATATCACACAGTGTTTCCCTATCTAATCCCTTGATTAACCTTCAGAACAGTCAGTGAGGAGAGCAGGGCAGATGTTTGACAGGTAAAAATGCTGGTATCTAGTATTTATTGAGCCCTTACTATATCCCATGCACAATGCTTTGCTCTTTACCTGCATTAGCTATCCCATGAGGTGTAGTTCACTGTTCAAATGCCCATTTAACAGATGAGACTCAGAGGGGTTAAGTAACCTGCCCACGATCATGCAAGTCTGAGAATCAAATCTGGATCTACTTTGCTCTGGGACCTGTGCCCTCAAACCTGATGCAGGCTGAGAGAGGGAACATGACTTGTCCAATGTCATATAGCTGGTTATTCCAGAGCTGGGACTGAAATTTAAGAGCTATAGCTCTTAAAACTTAATACTTTTCCAATAATTAGTGCCATTTTTATCCCAGGTCAGATATTCACTGTCTCTGTCTCTGTCTCTGTCTCTCTCTCTCTCTCTCTCTCATACACACACACACACACACACACTTTCCAGAGCCCTTGCTCAACATGGAGAAGTGAAGATCTTGAGGTCTTATGCAGTTCCACTTAGCAAATTCTCTGTGCTCTTCTTTCCAACCGTCCCAATACCCAGGGGTGAGAGGCCCCCTGAGCCCTGTCTAGGTAACAAGAGCTCATTGTTGAAGTGACTTAATCAGCCTGGGATAGGAACTGTGTGGTGAGAAATTACATTCTGTGCACTTCTCCCTGCAAGATGTAGCTAGAGTTATTATTTTCCTGATTATTGTTGACTGCCAGTTCCCTGGGAACCTATGCCAGGTTGAAATTTGCTTTTTAACCAGTTCTAAATATAGGGTCTAAAAAGTATGAGCCCCCAAGTTGTGACTTGTTACAACCTCCCAAAATATGAAGGAGACGTAATGAGCTTGAGTATTCTAATGGATTTTATCCAAACACTCCTAGAGCCAGTAGAAATAATAATAGTAATAATAATAATAGCAGCCACCATTTATTGAGTGCTTCCTATCTCCCAGGTCCTGAATTTTATATCCTGATATCATTTAGTCTCACAATATGCCTCTCAGATAGACACTTTTTTTTCTCTCTGGATCATCCAAGCCTTAGCCCCTCATTTCATTTAAGTCTCTGCTCAAGTGTTACCTTATCAGGAAAGCTTTACTAGAATACCCTATCGAAAATAGCATTCTAATATCTTCCCATTCACTGTATCATTATCTTGCCCTTTATTCCTTAGCTCTTATCATTACCTAATATATCATTTGTTCATTGTCTTCCCCTGCCCCACTAAAATGCAAGCTCCATGAACTCGAGGACTTTGTTTTGTTCTCTGCTGTGTCTCCAGCACCTAGAACAATGTATGGCATACATGGCAGGTGCTCCGTAAATATTTGTTGAATGAATGTATTACATAGAAGGGGAAACTGAGTCTCCAAGTAGGCAAGGAATTTGCCCAAGATCTTATGATGAGAAAGTGGCAGAGCTGGGATTCAAACCTAGTCCATTTGACTACAAATCTGGACTTTTAATTACTACTTTCTCCAACTTCTGTTTTCTAATCACATGGGTGGTCATTTAGATACCCCCTTAGCCACAGGCTAAGACACCATGGCAAACTGAGGTGAGCATCTACCAGCTCTGACTTCTTGAGGATTATTACTAACAGACTATGGAATTAGGCAGGTTAACTAAATAGACTAGCTAGTTTTCCCGAAAGAGCAATCCTTTTAGTGAAACAACTAGTTTAACTGCCCGAACTATTTTCTAGAGAACTAAACAGACTACTGATCTAAGTGTACCAGTAACAGCAACTACATTTGTTCAGCCCTTCCTAATGACAGGCTCTGGGCTGAGCATCCTGTGTACACTTTATAACTCTTTCTTCATCACAACTTTATGACAGACTTCATGCCCGTTTTACAGATATGGAAACGAAGGCTCAGAAAGGTAAGCACCAGCTTAAGACCAGGCAGATAGTAAGAGGCAAAGCTAAGAATGGAGCCCAAGTCTGTCTCATCCCAGAGCTTCTGCCTGTCATAATTATGTGGAACTATTTATTGCCAGGCCACTGATTTCAACAACAATGGGGATGATAGTATCTGACACATAAGACTTTTCAGTGTATTTTTAATTATGTTTATTGAGTGCCTACTATGTGCCAGGCACTGTACAAAGCACATACTACAAAGTGGGCCTGCATAGATGAATGAGACAGACTCCCTGTGCTCAAGGAGCAAGGAGGAGACACGA
Source organism: Cabassous unicinctus (assembly GCA_029593785.1). Taxonomy (NCBI): domain Eukaryota; kingdom Metazoa; phylum Chordata; class Mammalia; order Cingulata; family Chlamyphoridae; genus Cabassous; species Cabassous unicinctus. Next base: position 13,164 of record JAQZBX010028708.1, read on the forward strand.
TCCAAATGGCTGTAACTTGAAATTAATTTACTCAGTGATTCTCAAACTACAGTGTGTGTCATGGTCACCCAGATGCTTTTTAGAGCACCCTGCTGGCCTCCCCATTACTGATTCCTATGTAGAAAGTCTGAGTTAGACCCTAAGAGATGATCTCTTTGACAAGACCCCTCCCCCAAAACCCCCAGATGATTCTGGCACAGGTGGTCCCGAGGCCACACCTTGCGAAATACTGGGTGAGGGTCAGTGTCCTGAGAAAAGCAGAGATCGTTGTGGCAGCTCAGAGGGCACGCAGGAGGGAGAAGATGCAGAATCAGGCAGAGGTTGCCAGATGCGTCTGAAAGGAGAGATGGGCTTTCACGCTAAGGATCTCATCCGATGGCCCCAGGGTGCCGAGAGCAGGACGGCCATCACTGCTTCCCTCTCTTCTGCTGTGCAAATGTGGTGATCCTCGTTCTGAAAGGAGGAAACTCAAGCTGAGAGGCCAGGTAGCTCCGCCAGGGCTACACAGCTAGAACTGGGAAGCAAGCCCTTTTGTCTCTGCACTGCCTTTCTGCTTTCACACTTCCTCTGTGGTGACCGCGGGGTGATGCTCAGCGTGGGGAGGACGGGTAACCTCAGGCCAGTTTCAGGGCAAATTATTGGTGGAGTCGGGATCGGCCTTCACTGCCCCAGGTTTTAATTTTGGGTTTATACTCTGATAACCAAGGCCTCTTAGGACACAGATATAGCCTTTCTCTAACCATTTTTAATTTTTTAGACTTCATTTTGTGATTTATTGCTGCTCTGGGGGCTTAATATCCAATCCTCTTATGGTTTCATCTTTCCTTCCCTTATATTTGTTGCAAATAACAATGAAGTGTTTAGCTACTACGGTGAAAAATCAATCAAGCCTGTTCCATATTCACAGGCTCGCAGTGGCACCCGGATGGCCCCCCTGGATTAGATTAACTTTGTGGACGTGTCACTCTGGTGTGGGTAATTTCTCAGCCTCCGCTCCATCTCTCCCCTTCCCACCTCGGCGGGCGGATATTGAGATCTCCCATTGATTGACTGCCCTGCAAGTGAACGCTGGCATGTGATGCGTGTATCTCAGCGGGACGCACATACTGTGTTTATGAAAATAAATAATAATTTCTGTTATTGTTATTGATTGCCATCATTATCTTATTGTATCTGTCTGTGTCATGGGGTTTCAGCTCTGGGATCAGAAAGTACTCCACAGGAACCTCAGGCCCTACCCATACCGACAAGCCTCTGTGTTTTGACATGTTTTGCCTTTTGGGGGCAAGCACCGCAATGTTCCTGTCCTGCTCTCTGGCTGTGTTCAATGTAGTTAAAGGATCTAATTCAGTTGGATACTAATCAGATAGCAAATGTTTATTGAGCATTTGCTGTGTTCCAGGAGTACTTTGCATCCACTGGGTAATTTAATCTTCAGTATACTCCTATGAGGGGAGGTACTGATATCCTCTTTTTAGAGATGTGGGAGATGTGGGAGAGGTTAAACAATTTGCCTGAGGTCAGACAGCTAAGTAAGTGGTAGTGCTTGGACTTGGATTCATGTCTTTATGATTCATACTGCTGACCTGCCTCTTGCATTAAAATAGAATGCCTGGTATAGTCATCTGGATGTTTAATGTAAACCACGAAACAAATTAGTAAGCAAGGCTGGAGAGCAGCCTGTCAAGGAAACTGTAGAAGGAGCTTGTGCCTTGGCTACAGGTGGGTTTTACTTTTTGTTTTGGGGAAGGTAGAGCAGAAAGGGTACATGGAACAAAGTCATGGGTTACCAAAGCTGGATGATCATTAGACTCTGGGAACATCTTAAATCCTCTAAGTTTCACTCTAAAGTGGAGTTCTCTGATTCTTTTTTTTTTTTTTAAAGGCAGTACCAGGGATTGAACCCGGGACCTCATACATGGGAGGCAGGCGCTCAACTACTGAGCTACATCTGCACCCTCTGATTCAATTTTTTAAGCCTTTCCATTTTCCTCTTCCCTCCCCCTGTCCCACTTCAGGGTTTCTTGTAGAACCATCTGAGAACAATATTATTATTATTATTGAAACATGGTTGCCTCTGTGCTAAGTGAGAAATTTGATTTAGAATGAGCATCTACAAGCCACTCTGGCTAAAGCTGAGTGCCAGCTGTTATGCCTTTAATAATTCAGGTTCTTTCCCTTCTTATCCTTGACAAGTCATGGGACAGCCCACCTAGTGCCCAGTGTGCTGTAGACATAATCGTATTGCAGACATTTATGTACTTGGTAAATGCCAGGCCTTCTGCTAGGTATGTTATAGGAAGGACCGTCTCACTGAACCCTGACAGCAGCCCTGTGAGGTGGGCACTGTTGTCATCCCCATTTTACAGATGAGGACATTTGAGAAGGAGAGCTGAAGTGACTAGTCCAAGTAGCTGAGTGGCAGGGTCATGTTTTTAAGCAGATCCAGTCTGATTCCAGAATCTGTGCTCTTAACATTATCCCACGCAGTCTCCAAGGAATGGCTAAGACTCTGACCAGAACTCAGCCATCATCTCTAAAGTGGAAATAATTCTATATTCTTTTCACAAAGGCTACAATGATAAAATAATGTGTTAAAACTGTCTAGTATGATACCTTGCAATCAGAAGATGCTCGGTATATGTTATCAGCTTTCTCCTCTTCATTCCCATCTTGTCCTTCACCTGGATGCAGAAGTTTCAGAAAAGCTTGATGAATATATTGAAAAGGTTCAAAATAGTATTATATTTGGGGACCAGCAATCCATTATTCTTTATTCAGAGTATGTGTTTGTACTGGCACAATTGCCTTGAGTTCAGAGTGTATTTACTGATAACAAAATCCTTTCATCTCAAAGCTGCCTTTGTTATGCTGCATATACCATGTAGTTATTATATGCAACATAAATGTAAATATAAGCTGAATCCTGTACATGGTTTAGGATCAAGTTCTACTTCTCTCTTGCTCCCAACCCTTTGGAAAGGAGTCCATGGCTTCTTTTTTTTTCTTTTTTTTTTTTAATATACATTTTTTAAAAAATATACTTAGATTACATAAATGTTACATAAAAAATATAGTCGTCCATGGCTTCTTATATGTGATAGGAACCTAGTAAATGATGCTCCCTGTACATACACTCAATGGTAGTGACACAAGTTCACTAGTGTCAGAAAAAGAACAGAATCACATTAGAGAAGAAAATCTGGATGTCTCCTTGGCCTTGAGTGCAATTTATCTTGAGATCCCTTAATAGGGAGGCAGGACAATATTCCAGACCATGACCCAGTCTCTTCCTAACTCTGGTCATTAAATGGTATGAATTTCAGAGACGTGGGAAGGTTGACCGGGCCAGGCGAGGCTGCTGGTATTTTTCAGGCTTTACAGGCAAGGATCTTGTCACTGTCTCAAACCTAATTCACAATGACCCAGATGGATTTTTCCCAAAAGAGAAGTTATTAGTGGGACTCTCTCATCTTTTCATTTAAAGGGCTCTCTGTTTACTTTTAGAGGAAAGTGAAAAAAGCAAGGCGTAATTGGATGATTGAATGGGGGGGGATATATCTCCATTTCCTGAATCTTTCAGAAGAAATGATCTGAATTATGAGTACAAGGGGGGGAGACATTGTCCCCAGATCAGGTCCTGGCTCTGAAGTGGGAGTTTACTATTGCTGGAATGAGGAATATGAGTGCACAATCCCTGAAGCCCATGTGCATGTGTGTACATGCCTGCACATGTACAGGTGTACACGTCAATGCAGTACTCATGCAGTGCCTGCTCATGAAACCCAAGAGTGTTCACAAAGCCTGGAACTGTTTTTTATTTGTTTTTCAATTTGGCTTACTTAGCAGGAGATCAAAAATATGTATGTAAAAAATATATATATATGTATGTAGATCCTGTTCCCTACCAGGTTGTATAAAGAACCAATTTAAAATCACAAGAGGATTTCTAGAACCTCTGCTCATTATACATAAGATTTCTGTAGAAAATAATTAAGGCAAATGGATTTGGAATCAAGTTCAGTAGAAGACATGATCACTTTGATCCTGGTATGTTGCAAACCAGGCTTCAACTGATGCATTGACATAAGCATTTTAAATACCATTCTTAGCAGAGAAAAAGGTTTCGAGTATTTCCCTAGGGGTTAGTGCATAGCAAGATACTTGTTTTCCTTTGACACATAAAAATAATCAACCAGTTGGTGGAAAACATTTTCCAAAGGCGGCTTTATGTTAAAGGAGTTTGTTAACTCCTTTAGGAGGTAGGAAAAATGTTTTATTCTCTGATTTCCTTAGAATGGTTGAGCCACAAGGAAAGGTCTTTTCTACCCAAAATGTTAGGTTTTTGTTTATTTGGGTGGGGGAGGGTGGGTCACACTCAGATGATCCCTTGGGCTCATGTACTACACCAGGAAAAGGCTAAAAGCCATGTTACACTCATACACAAATACACACACTCACAAATGTTTCATGCTCAAGTAAGGGAAACCCTAAGTTAAACAAATGTATTTACTTCAGGGTTTCTCAGAACCTTTACTATACTAATATTCAGTATCAAAACCCAAGAAAGATATATGGCATACAGTATTTTCCACCAACCTTACTTGATCATAAAGAACCCTTTCCTCAATTCGTACGATTACTGTTCTTTAGAACATTCTACTTCAAGATGTAGACCAGTGCTGGTGCACAACGGGATAAGTTGCTTACACCAGAATGCGAATCATCTGTGTCACTCTCCACTGTATAGTTCAGGTGATGCTTTTTTCCACACCAAGACTTCCTCAATGCATCAAAAATACACTGACTCTGGCTTGAGCTCCTTTTCTTGTCATGCATGGACCAGGAGCAAGCAGTTCATGGGGCTGTTACTTTGAGTAGCAGGGCTGTAGACCTCACTCTGGAAATGCTGGCTGAAAGGACTGTGTCATTTTCATTCTTCTCTTACTGTTCTTCAAGTCGCAGAATCACAGGGTGACGAGAGACCCTTAAAAGAGCCTTTGTCTTGACAGTTGAGTTCATTTAGCATTTACGGAGAGCTTACTAGTACCTGACACTATTCCAAGCACTTTTCATAACTCCTTGTTTAGACTTCACCCTAACTCCATGAGCTAAGAACTCTTGCTGCCATTTCACAGATGAGGAAACTGTGTTCCATACCAAGGAAGCAAACTGTGCAAGGTGGCTGCACCAGCAAGGTGCAGAACCAGAGTTCACCCCTGACTGACTGCAGAACTCTCTCTCTCAGCCACCATGTTATCTGGCCTCCCAACAGCAGTGGTTTTCAGCCTTCTCAGGCAATGGAGACTTCATCCTACAGTAAGAGACTTCCTGAAGCAGAAAATTCCCATTAACCAATCTAAAAGCCATCACAGGTCACAAATGTTCCCTTTTGCCTAACCTAAATTCTATCATATGTGCCATTTATGTAGGGAAGGGTCTGCGCATATAGTGATGGGCAGAAATGTGTGGTTCGTGCCCTCGTGGGGCTTACAGTCCAGTGAGGAACTAGTTGGCTGTGAGCTTTTGTTTGAAAACAGTGGCAGCACCAACTTGGTGTGCCCTGCTTGATATTGCAGTCCATCATGTTGTGTAGGTAGACACTGCCTGGGCTCTTCCTCAGCATTTTCTTCTCTGCTCTGTGATCCCACTTCCTTTCATTTTTTTTCCAGGAACTGAGAGTTACGCAACACTCTATTAAACAGGCACTTTGTCTGTTTAATGCCAAAACATCCATACAAAGGTGAAAACTTCATCCAATTATCCTGGTATTTCAATACCAAACAAGAGATGTTTAAAAATTTTGGAAGTTTGATAATCTTGGCTTTTCCCAATATTTTGCTCTCCAAATTCAAATAGCATCTGAAAGAAGCCTCTTGTGGGGAAAGTACAAGATTCTCAGCACAGACAAGACAGCATCAATTTAGGAGTTAGTGGTTAGATATTGAGATAGAAGTGACAAAACAAAGCCATACCTTATGTCATCATCATTCCTTCCCACAAGTATGGCATTGCTGTCTACGTAGATGGACCCACAGGTGACTGTCACACAAACCCAATTAGATGTGCCCTTGTTATACTTTATGGTCAAATCAATAAGAACATAGATGCCACCTAGGCTTGTCGCTTATTCATTTTTTTCATTGATTCCACAAATATTTATTGAGTACCTACTATATATGCCAGGCACTATGATAGGCCCTGGCATCATAGCCATGAGCATGAGGGACACTGTCCCTGCCTCCATAGAGCTTATAGTCTCTACTGGTTGGAAAGGGCATGAATCAAACTTCCATAATGTAAAAGTGAGACTGTGATAAGGGCTACAGAGAAGACGTGTGGTGCTTAGGAGAGCAGATGATGGAGGGAATGCGACCCATTCAGGAAGGGCAGAGAATACTTCCCTGAGTAATTAACATTTGAGCTGACAGAAGAGGTAGGTGAGATGACGAGTGGAAAGCGCATTCCAGGCCGAGGAAGTGTCCTGGACCAAGGCCTCGGGGTGGGAAGGCCACCAGGATGGCTGGAATGCTGTGGGCCGGCACGATGCCGGCAGTGAGACAGCTTAGCACCAGGCGGCGAGCCTCCTTAAGAAACTTGCTGTCTTCCCAGGAGCAATGAAGCCCTCTCTTCTCTGCCCTGTTTTGCTCAGACAGCTAAATATTCTGCACCCAAGAGTGGATAATTCTGGCTTCTAGGTAGTTCCTGGTGGATACGAAAAGTTTACATTTAGGCAAATGGCATTTTGTCAGCTTGCCCGTGTTGTCCTCTAGCCCCTGGGCTGCCACTGTTTTGATACATGTCAGGGCATGGCCTCCCCTGAGCTTCTCCAATATCAAGGCGTCCTCCCTCCAAGGTGAATCCTCCCATCAGTGATTGAATTGTTTGGAGGGTCATAGAACCTGACAGCTCCCTATTACACAGAGGAAAAGATAAGCTTCTGATTAGTCCTTGGGCTGGAGGAAGCCAAGATAGAGTGCACTTGTCAGAATGGCTTACGACATATAAATCATTGCCTCAATTGTCCGTGTAAGAATTGGGCCAGAGAAAGAGAGAGAAGTAGCTGGGTTTGGAGTTAGCAGTGCAGAACCATATCAGGGAGCTCCTGCTTGTCTCCGCAGCAGGATTTGCTCTGCTATCCATGCAGAGAGAAGGAGCCCCATGCCCAGAGCCACGACAGAGACAAATGCCCACTGACTTCAGGAAGGGGAAGCTTGTTTCTTTGGCATTTACTAATGGCTCTCACTGCTAATCTAACAATAGCAGCCACCAAAGCTTTCCCAGACTCTAAAGGGGAGCATGTTTGGGATTGCACTTGCTCTACATTTGATCCTAGATTTCCCCATTGTGCAATCACCATAGCAATCGTTTTTATTACTATCATTTCCCTTTCTCTCATTCACTGGGCAAAAACCTCTGAGATAGCAGGCCAACTGTGACTAGTCTATGCTCCAGAACATCAGGATATTCCTAGAGGCAAAATATAAAGTACAAGTGTGACCATCAACTGAAAAGAACTGAATGAAGATGTTAAAGATTTAAAAGCTTAAATTGACAGAACATTATTCAAATTTTCAATTCACTTTACGTTGTATAAAATACCAAGTAGCTAGCAGAATGTAAAAGCCCAGAAGATTCCAACTGGAGAACTCACAGCACTGAGTAAACCCAAACTACTAATTTATGCAGCAAAGCTCAAGAAACACTAATTTTGTGCTTCATGTGCACTACTCTCAACAAAATGGGGAGTATGTGAGCAAAATGTTCTTACTACCAGAAGAGAGACATGGCTGACTTCTTTCCATTTATCTTCCAGGGGGTGGAAAGCTCACAATTGGAACTATCTGGAAGAAAGTCTAGACAGGCAGTTAAAAGGCTTTAGTGTTACAGCACTGGGTTCAAATCCAAGCTCTGTCTTTGTATGGCTTTGAACCATTTATTTAAGTTCCCAAAGTATCAGTTTTATCATCAATAAAATGAGAATAAGATTGTTAAAGGACAACTCCATAAGATTGGTATCAGAAAACAATACTAGCACAGTATCTGTATTTATTTACTTAGTATTAACTATTCAATACAAGGTAACTAGCTCCAAGTTGGGAATCAGGAAGATTCATCACAGAGAGAGAACTTGTAGGTCCCAGTTGCTGCTTTTCAAGGGAAGGATACACTTCAGTGAGGACAGATGAAAGGGAAGAGCCTTCTAACTTGGTCATATGACCTAAGACACATCTACCCCAATATTTAAGTGATGTTCACATCCTTAGCCTAATGGGACCACTACTGAAGATTCTTAATAAAACTGTGTAATCAGTGAAAAGATCTTTATGGATAGTAAATCATCAGTCTGAATTTCTGTGGATAAATTCAGGTAAGTTGCACCCCATCCCTCAATGCCTATTTTTGAAAGATCAGTGAACTTTCAAATTCTCATTGACCTAAGAAGCGTTATATGGTCTGTAGTAAGTACTTTGTAGGGAGAAGTCACAACCAAGTCTCAGGTGAGTGGCCTTGGGATGATGGCAGTAACAGTTGTCTGCAAAGCTCTTAAAGGTCTACTCAGGATTCTGGTTGAATCTTCCTGTATATTCTCTGCCTCGGCCTCTAATCACCAGTCATCAAAAATGCAGAATTCTCTGCCTAGGTCAGGGTTTTCCTAGATCAAAGGATCCACTGTCAGATATTAGACTACCTGTCTTTATTTTTCTAGTAGCAATGAAGAAAAAGTTCCAAGTGAGTCATTTTTCCTTTAATTAAAAAAAAAAAAAAAAAAAAATCTTGATATTTCTCCCCTTTGTTTGGACCGCTAAAAAAAGAAAATCTATTTTTTTCCTTCCAGCGCAAGCTCACTGCTAATCCACTTAACGTTTGCAAACTCAGATGCAACGCTGGATATCAGAATTGACTTTCCAGAAATATTCCCCTTAATTGGACTGTTTTTCTATAGAATTCATCCTGCCATCATCTGCAGGGAGATAGATTCTAGAGAAACAATGAACCAAGCCAAATTGTCAGGTAGAATTAGATCGCTCTGTATTTCTATTATATAACAACACTGTGCCTGTGCATAATTCTCGCTGATTATCAGAAGGGAAAAAGCCATAACTCAAGCAGATGAGCTTTATTGGCATTGGTCCCTTCTGGGGAAGAAAAAAAAATGTATGAGCAGAGCATTTGCAAGTGCCATATATGTTGAGAGATTGAAATTCCAAACAGTCTGTAAACTTAGCTTGCCTAAATCTGCAACTTTAAAAAAATGAAAATGCCTCCCAGTGTTTGGTTTTACAACTCAAGAGTCAGATTTATCTCATTTTCAATAATTCAAGACAAAAAGCCTTTTATATACATATACAAATATATCTAGAATAGAATATCACTTTAAGCTAGAGAGTTCACATGAAGGAAAAATAAGTAGTTGGGGAGAGCCTTGAGTCAGACTCCTTAGAGGACTTGGAAATGAACAAGAAAGTGTTAAATGAACCCAAATTGAACAGCTGTGTATACTGTTTATCTAAGAAGAGAGGTTTGTCTGCCACCTTTATTTGTTTTCATATAAAACTAGCTGTCCTTATTCCTCTCAGTTGCAGCTAGTGGCTTCCCCTGTTGAAATAATGTTACTTTCATATGGAAAGCTTGGGCAAATTCTGCTCATCCTTTCTGTGTCTTTTGAGGCTTTGCCCTCTCCAGAAGCTTCCTTCTTGAGAAGCTATTCCCTTCCTCCACTTCTAACCCCTACCCCTTTCTCCAAGACGGTCTGCAGAGACCCATTGAGCCCCTTCCCTGAGCAAATCTAGATTTTTTCTGACTTCATCTATATAAGACTTAGGGATATTCAGTCCCAGTTTCCTATACCCCAAACAGCTTCAGATGTCTGTCAGTATTGAGGGCCAGTTGTGTGGTTTGATCCATGTTCAGCATCAAAGCCAGGGCTTTGCCTTTTGATGACTTGAAGACAAGAATCTAACTTCATATTCTTCTTTTCTTGGGAAATTTACATTTCCTTTTGCCTCCTTGGATGTCTCCCCTTGTGAAAACTGCAGCAAATAATTTCCCTCCCCTATGTCTTTCTTTTTGGCACATTCTTACTTGTCGATCAATAAATTACCTCCTGCCAAGCTCTAGCAGCCTGGCTTTCTCTTTCACCACTTACATATTCCTTTTGTGTTGGAAAAAGTGCTCATTATTTTTCTCTTAACCTCCAGTGAAATCTTCTCTTTATTCTCTCCCTTTGTTTTGCTTATCATTTAACTTAATTTTCAGTCCAACAGTACCCATCTGTACCTGATTCCCAATTCTCTGCAGTTTCCTCTTTAATAGCCAGAAGTCAGTGAGACCACCCAACACTGAGTCACATAATTGAGAGAGTTATTCCTTTCTCACTCCTTTTAAAAATTCTTCTGATTACATCAAGCCCAACGTCTCTTTGGTGTTAACATCTTTTTAACCCCCTCTCCTAACACTTATATTGATTTTTTTTTTTTAATGGAGGCAAGGTCTTAAATGCTTAGTCTTTCCAGATGACCATATCTAGTTAGAATTTAAGAACAATATTTTCATTGTATATATTTTTGTAATATTCTACTTCTTGGCAATTCATGGAAAACTGACTTTCTATGTATTTTTAAAACATATTTGAAATTTTTTCCTGTCCATTTGTTTGGGGCTCTTTACAAACACCAATTATACATACATTGGATCCCCTCTGTTTCCATATATATATAAAGTCATCTCTATCTGAAGATTATATCTGTGTACTTTTTCATTTTGTTTTGCATCATTTCCTCAAGCCTATGAATCATGTTGATCACCATTTTCCATGTTTCATCTGTTTTACTATTGTTGCTTTAAAGTGGCTCATATCTTTGTAATTACTTCATTTTCCCTTCCGTTTCCTTCTTGAACTCTGATAGCTTGTTTTTTTTTAAACCGCTATCCATCTCTCCTATTTAAAAAGCCTTCTAATTGTTTGCCCTACATTCATTCTTTTTCTCTAAAATATTATATTTACATAGCACTTAGAATGACATTTTAAATATGTAAATCATATTCACTTCCCTGATTAAGAGCCTCATATAGTTTCCCTTATCACTTAGAATGAATTCCAAAGTCCTTATCATGGCTTCCAAGGCCCTAGTGGCTCCTGCCTATAACTTATTTGATGAGTTTCTTGTATTTTTTCACTTTTAATTTGTCTTGTATTCTCATTTTGTGAGCTAGTTTGTTTGTTTGTTTGTTTTGTGGGGGGGGGGGGTATGATTACACAGCCATAGTATACAAACAGTACTTTGTACCTTGTAAGTGCTCAGTAATACTGCTTGGCTAATCCTGAACTCTTTAAGTGTAGAATAAACTGTTAACTAGACCTTGACAAAGGAAGATAAAAGACCCAGAGACTAGGACACTAAAAAGCCTAAAAAGTCTCAATATTAGATTCCCTGGCATTTTAGAGTGTGGTCCATGAATTTGGATTGTGTTTGAATCCTAACTCTGCTGATCCTAACTGGATAACTCATCATTTACAATGTCATTTAACCACACTGAGCCTCAATTCACTGTAAAATATCAATAAAACATTTATCAGTCTTGCAGGATTTTTGTGAAGAGATCTCCACAGACACCCAAACAGTCTAAGGAACAGATTCATCCCACTCCCCTGCCCCATCTCATTCTCACTTAGGGGCTTCTAACCATTGAACGGAATGCAGTGGCAATAGGCAAAATTATTTAATGTTGCTTTCCTCTTTCTTTTCTGATTCTCTGATAAGCATATATAGTTGAATTCAAATATTAAATGCATATGTGATGCAATTCAGTATATAATTATTATTCCTAGATTAGAGGCAAAGTAGGTTTTCAATGGAATGTGAATAGGTGGAGGTCAGGTGCAGTAATTTGATGTTCAACTACAGTGATTTTCAATGAACTGCATATTTGTCATCTTTTCCGTCTGTATGATTAGAGTTTTCCCTTCCTTTTAACTGGTAGCTTCAGGGGTTTGTGGTTTTTAAAGGAGGTCCTCTGCATTGTCTATTAGGAAAATAATTCAGATTCCTCCCTTCAGGAAGAAAAAATGTTTTAATGGCATTTATAGTCCCATGACTCAGTCTCAAAGGCTATAACTTCCATCCCTGCCACCTGTTCCCCACTATTCTTTAGGCTCATTTTTCACAAAGCTAGGGCCAAATAAGAGGTCAGAAATGAGTTAGAAAATGGACAGCAACCTTGAAAATGCAAGGGGAACAGATTGGTAGAGTTCTAAAAGGGTAGAGTAAAGTGATACTCATGAAAAGAAAAATCAACCCTTTATGTCTATAACGTGGAAAGGCAGACAAGGCAAATGTGCAAAAAATATCTGAAGGTCTTAGTAAATAACAACATAAAAGTGTTAAAGCTAGTCAAGCTATAAGTCATTTAAAATAGGGTGTTGTTCCAGAAAAAGTAACTTTCCAATTTGTATTCACTTCAGGATAAACTCTTATTCTAATATGGTTTAAGGATCTAGTCCATAAAAGACCACCTTGGAAAGGGCTCATAGAGCTTCTAAGATTAGCAGTGGAGTCGGGGTAAATTATAAGGAGAACTGTGTTCATTGCCTGAAGAAGAAAAGACAAAGTCCATGATAACAGCATTCTAAATTCTCCAAAAGAAAATTCCAGAGAATAGTGGTCAATTGTGCTTTGCTTCCTTTGAATAAGATACCATATTAACTAAATTGAAACACTGGAAAATCAAGTTAGAAAATGATTCCAGAAGGGTTGTCAGAATTGTTCCAGGGTGAGGAAGAAGCCTAGAGAATCAGTCATTTTCTTTAGGGCTATTAAAAATATCAGATTATCCTCCACTGGATTAGGTCCATACATGGATTGAGGAATGAGGAGAGTTCTGTTAACTGGAGCAATCAGCACCAGGGAAGACAGAGACGAGGCTGGGGAGAAAGATGAGGGGTGAATAGGGGCACATCATAGGAAAAAGTATGGAGGTGCTTGTGAATATGGTTCATCCAAGGGACAGGGATGAGACCTCAATAGAAGGATTCAACTCTTGAATTCTTCCTGCTTTGCTTCCGTCCCTGCTTGTTTCCTTCTCTCCTTTCTGATAGTGCTGAGCACTTGGATTGGAAGTGCTATGGAGTCAGGGCTGGATGGCTCATTGGATGCCATGTTCGGGGACCAATATGCAGAGAGAATCACTCCAAGAGACCAGTGGCCCCTGAGAGAGAAAGACAGAAAAACCGAAAGAAAAGTATAGTTTCCCAGGTCCCTGACAGCCAGGTCCCTGCTCCATTTCACATGTTCCATTTCCCACCCTGATCATCTTCAAGATCTCTCTGTTCCAAAATAATTCCCCCTCCCTTTGTTTTAGAAAGTTTGAGTAGGTTTCTGTTTCATGAAATCTAAAGAGCCCAGATTAGAATATTACTTCACCCCTCCTGCCTTCTTTCTCCATTCCTATTCTGGAAGCTTTCCCATCTTTTCTCTTCAGTTTCCTATGTGCTATAGCTTTTCTCAGACACCCTCTTCTTTTTTGTCCCATTCCTTTACCACCTTTCTTTGCTACTCCTGCTCTCTCAACTTGGAACTACCAACCCCACCCCTCCAGAGTTATTTCTACCCCACTCACTTCATATGACAGTTTTATTTTCCAGGATCATTATTACCTTCAAATTTAGTCCTGCCATTAAGGGGCAAGAGATTTAAGGTACCTCCCACTCTCAAGCCAGATCAGAACACTGTTATTGTCTTCTTCATCTTCCTAACTAGTTCATCGATCTTCTGACCAATAGCCTTGAGTATGCAGAAAAATCCAATTACCCAGAATCCATAGTTCATTATTTTCTAACTACCACCTCCTATATTCACAACATGCCATTTCCCAACCCTTTTAAAATATTTCACTTTTAAGAAGAAGGATAAGTCCAGGAAGGAAGGGTTAGGAAATCACATTCTGATTCAGAACATCAGTAGTATGGAAAATGTTTCACTTGATACTGATTTACTGGGGAAAAAACCTGGGAATTTTATTTGACAACATGAAATGGACTATTAAAAACATAAATCACTCTTCAGCTGTATATTTTGGAAGCACGTTTCTTGTTTAGAAGCATAAAGGTTCTTCTGTGTTCTAAACTGGTGTGTTCTCAGCTCAACTGTTGTGTTGAGTAAAGCAAAGCATTTGCAGGAGCCCTGACCATTCGTGAGGTGTGGTGATTAGAGGCTGGGTCTTGGGATAATTTATTGAAGGAAGAGTGTAATGGGTTGATTTCTGAACTGAGCTATCTGGAGGGCTGTTGTGTGGAGGAAGGGAGTGGGAGTAGACTACCTGCTTGAGCTTTCCCAAGAAGAGTCCAGGGCAGACAGGAATCCTAATAATTCTCCCCTGGTGGAACATTGGACATGATGATTTCTTTTTCTTTTACATTACAAAAGTAATGCATATTTATAGAGACAAGTCAAATAATACTATATTGTGGAACCGCATCTCAAGGTAACCCATGCTACTAGTTTGTGGTGTG
>JAQZBX010028709.1:0-27677 GCA_029593785.1 Cabassous unicinctus
GTTGAAAACTGGAAAGTGAGAGACACTTTTGCATGAAAATGCTACCTTGTTCCCCAAACATTCAGTATGGCAGAGAACTCTGAAATTATGATGAATTTTGTTCATGGTAACTAACAGTACAACATTAACAAGGGAATACATTCAAGAAAGTGTAGTCATAATATATATTATTTTAAAGCAGGAAAGTTTATAGAGTATCGGTTCGTAGATCCTTCACATTACACAAATGTTAGGTGAGGTTAACTCACCCAGGGCCAGAAAGATGGTTATTTCAGTTTCTATCATCAGCTACATGTATATTACAATAAGACTTTGTTTTACATGAAATCAGCACATGCAAACTCAGGTATACATGATTGGCAATCAAAAAATAAATAAATAAAGGCAGAGAGAGAATTGAAATTTTTAAAAATTATTTCTATGATTAATTTCCTTTACTTATTTTTACAGCCATGTTTATTTATCTTATTTATAAAAATGTGTGGTAGGTATGCTTGAATAATAAATTCTTATTAAATAATGTGATTCTCTATTTTGCATGATTTTCCAAATTTAGAGAAGGGTCTTGGAATGTATTGGTTGCATAAAATGAGGTCCTACTGTATTAACAAATTTATATTTCACAACAATGTTTCTTTCTCTTAAATATAAATCTGCATAAAATGGTACACTCAGATGTTTGCCAGATTTAGCAAACAAAATATGAGCCCAACTACATTGGAATTTCAGATATGGAATGAATATCCTTTAAGTATAAATAATGACCTCTGCAATATTTGGGACATATTTATACTAAAATATTCATTGTTTATCTGACATATCTGGGTTTTCTCTCTTATCTGAAAACTCTATACACCAGGCATCCTCACTGGGATGGACCATGAAAAACTTTTGGACAACATATTCAAAGTCAAACTTGTTATCCTCAACTTCAAACCTTGCCCACTCCCATGTCCCTGTTCTTATTGAGTTATACCACTAACCAGAAACCTGGAATCATTCTTGACTTCCTCCTCTCCACTGACTCACTCCCTATCCATGCCATCAATTTTTTATACATCTCCTTAATGAATCCCCACCTCTCAATTCCCACTGTGGTCGTTTAGTTCAGCTCATTTTCCTTTGCACTGGTTATTGTAATGCCTGTCTAATTGGATTATCTGCCTCAATCTCACCTCCTTAATCTACTCTCTTCTTCATAACTAGAAAGATGAGAACAAAATCTCTGATCTGATGAATTCCTTGGCTTGCTTGTAGTCTCCAGTGACCTGTCATTAATGGAATGGGAGGGCCTAAAATATTCCTATTCAAGGCGCTTCACAGACTGATCCTTGGCTTGCTTCTGTATTGCCAAATCACTCAAAACCCCTTTCTTCTACATCTATGTCAAGAATCTGCAAATTACTGCCCAACTCCTGTTTTATAAATAGTTTTATTGGGACACAGTCCTGCCAGTTTGTTTTTCATATTGTCATTTGTTGTGTCCTTGCTACAATTCGAGTAGGTCTGACAGAGGCCAAAGCCTAAAATATTCACTACTTCATAACTTCTTCTGTCAAGACCATAAGATTATACGCCTCACTCCTGCTCTAGTCTTAGCACTTAGCACTAATTTCAGATTTTAGAATTACTTTGAATCAATAAATTCACAGGGACCTAACCAAACTTTCCACACCCTGAGACCAGAGATTGTCCCATTTCCCCAAGGTTCTTCATTTCTCTTTATCAACAGCTTTGTTTTAGGTTTTTGGACATGTATCTAAAATAGTGTCATACTGTTCATATTGTCACTTGTACTTGAAAGTCAGTTTCTGAAGTTCAGAATTCTGCCTAATAGGTTAGAATAAATCTCTGTGTAGTTAAAATCCTAGATTAAGAGCTAAAGAAAAGAGGATCGAAGGATACATACTATAAACATCAAAAACATTCAACAGAAGGTACAAAGTCAAAGAAAGGATTAAAAGAAACACCTCACAGCTGCCTCAGAATACGTGCAAGTTGTGGAAGTAATTTTGTATCTTTGTTTTTTATTTTGTTTTTGTTTTTCCATTGAAATGCTTTTGTTACATACAATAGGATAGTTGTTTGTGAATACACAGATCTAGACATCCTGCAAGTCAAATTATGTCATTGAAAAACTTAAATGAAACTTATTGTCTCCAAGGGAAAAGTAAGGGCCCTATTAGTCTCAGCCCAAGAGTTACTATCTAAAATTGATACAGTATTAATAAGGATTGAAATATATTTAAAATTGCAAAGGCAACTAAATATAAGAAGAAAAACAATTTTACTATTAAAATTTGGATGAAAAGGAATGGAAGATTGGAGATAGAGGAACTTAAATAGCTATTTACTACTAAAGCAATATTTATATCAGCAATGTGCATTAATTAAACACCATAAAACTAGGTTCATAAAATTTTTAATAGAATGTGATCTTGGACAGTAAAGTCACTGATAGGGAAGTATAGAGCAGGAAACTTATGTTTTTAGTCATAAGTCCTTGTATCTTTTTTTTTTTCATGCCATGCATTGTTTGATATTTAAAAGCAATTAATTTTATAAAAAGGAAATTTCTTCCCCAATCATATTTCTGGGATAGATTTTGTGACTATTTTAAGCCTTTATTCATGGTTTCACACCTCAGTTATCTTTTTTAGACTCTAAGTTCCAATATGTCTCCTGAAGAATTGGGACATACTATTTCTTGTTTTATTTATGTTCAGCTCAATATTTGCCACATAGCATGTGTCCAACCCTGACTATGCAGTCTCTCAGAAGTCTTCAGAGGTATGGAGCCCTTGTGGACCCTGCTCATTATTATACACTGCATTGAGTCCCTTCTCTTCCCTGTTTTACTTCCCCATTCCTCTACTGGTACAACCAGTCTTAATATAGACTATTTGCACTCAAAGCCTTGAATCAGGATCTACTTCTAAGAAAACACAACATAATGACATTTGGTATCAAAAATAGTTATAATATTTCAGAATGGGATTCTGGGATTAGATTGCTAGCTGGCCAGATGGCAGCACAGCACCCTCAGTGGGTAATAAGTCAGTTTGTGATAATTTAATAAGACTGTTAACTGTAGTTCATGGTGATGAGATATAAATGGAGTAGGATGCATGTTTCATGCAAAATTCTAGTACTTAAAATATATGGAGGTGATAGAAAATTTAAGGTTCTTGCTGCTAATAGCTACCTGTAAGTTCTGAAAGGAAAAAATACTAGTCTCAGTTCAGGGAACTATTTATTCACAGCACATTGGGTAGATGTGCTTCAGAACTTTGAATCCCAAGATTTCTCTAGCACTGTGGGCTAGCGGAATGACTTTATCCCGTTCACTAGAAGAGAACAACCTCCATTTCATGAAGACCAAGCAAAGCCTTCACCCACAGTAGATGAAAACAATGTGATACTTGCTTCGTTCAAGATCTGCGCCCCCATCCCTTTGTTATTCTAAATCAATATCCAGTATTAAGTTTTTCTATGGCTCAAGGAAGACATTGTGAAAAGAGCTATATAATATATAGTATCAGAAATCAAGTAAACATGTCAGGGAATCGATATGGAGGGTCCAGAAAAATATATGCCTGGATAGGGGAGAGTTTATTGATAAAAGAACACTCTAGTGATTCAAGATTTATTGCTTTTGGAACAGACCCTTAAGGCATGAAAACAAAGATGATCTAAGTGAATGAAGAGGAGATGACAGAATGGCCTTGATGGATAAGGAACAAAGGATTTCAGAATAGTTTTTCCAGGTGTTTCACAAAATTATAAAAACTAAGGTGACCCAAATATTGCAAGTAGCAAGGAAAGGAAGGCAGCCAGGGATCTTGGCATTAGTTAACAGACCAAGATATTTCAAAGGACGAGATGGATGGACAAACAATGAGAATAATGTTTGATTTATATAATTTAATAAAATGATTAAGAGTGGACTAGCAGAACCAAAACAGATGCATTGTTATTGTACTTATTATCTCATGTTAACAGAATAGCTTGCAACATAGATATAAAATAAATGCATGCATACATACATACACACATACACACATAAATAAATAAATAAATAAATAAAGGAAAGCAGGAGGCTGATTTCATCTGCCCCAATGAAAAAGTACTCTCCTTTACCCAGCTTACATTCTAAGCCATTTGTTGGAATCCAGAGTCTATTAATTGAAAGGGAGACCTGATCTGTTTAAGGAAGAACCCTGTAATGTCACAACAATAATATACAGCAGCTATTCCTTCATCTCTCCCAAAGGGAACATACAGTTGTTTACAAAAATCCATGTTCATTGGGAATAAAAGAGTATCTAGATAATCAGAGGGCTATGGAATACAGGGTGCGAACTATTACCGGCAATAGAGGAAAATAGTGTAGCCCTCTGTATCAATGAGAACTGTCTCTAGGGAGAAAGAGCCAATAGGATATATGTGTGTGTGAATGCACATATACACACTCACATACACATATACGTGCACATGCACACACATTGTATATAAAATGTGGGAATTCTTGACTGAGAGCTCTCTCTGGCCACTGGAACACCCCAACACCCACCCCTAGGATAGACTGTGAAATACCGGAGAGTTAACATCCTAGAAGCAGCTCTCAAACAATGATTGAGTTGAGAGCCTAAAAACTTCTGCTTCTTTGCTACCTGAGTGGGAGAAATCTGAGGTGTTCTCTTTACAGTTCTCCAGAGGTCTATAGCAAATCAAGGCCCATTGGTCCACAATAGTAACCAGTGAATTAACACATTTTTATTTACTTTCTTTCTTTTCCTATCTCACTTCCTCACTCTCCTTCCCATGATTTTTGGGGCCACTTCACAAAAGAACCATTTGCATTGAAATTCTTGTTTCAGTTTTTCTTTTTCAAGAATTCCAGCCTTAAGAAAACTTGGGTTTAGAAAAAGTGTCTATAAAATCAAGCTGTTTAGTTGCGCAAATAACTTTTCTTTGAAGACATCCATTTATTCATTCATTAGATTAAATTCATCAATAATTGATTCATTGGACAAAGATTTATTAGGTTACTGTTATGTATATATATCTGATCTTGAGGGAAGCACAGTTTAGTGATTTGAGATGCAAATACATTAAATTATAACACTGTAAGTTGAGTCCTTAGGGAAATGAATACTGAAAATGCAACAGGGACAATGGTTGGAGATGGAGAGGGAAAGAGAGACTACGTTATATTAATGCATGGATCAGCAAAGATAACATAATTGAAGCCATGAGAGACTTGTCTCAATAAGTGAGAAAGGTGCTTTAGCTTTCATGTTGTAAGCAGGCAAGATGGGAAAGAACATTATACACCAAAAGTGAAGCATCTGAAAAATGCATGGAGGTGCTGTCCAGGGAAGCACCAGAATATCACGCCCATTGCTCTTCATAATTATTTGTTTGTTTAAGGATAAAGAGGAGGCATTGAAGGATTTATTATTTTAATACCTAATTTTCTTCCTTTGACTCATGTTCAGTCAACATTTCTATGACAAGACATATGAATCAACAAAGCTAAATGAATGAATATACATTTGAACCTGTTAGAATTCTTTTTAATGATAAAATTTTCATGAGGTGGGAATGAGACCAGAAGGATTAATGCTCCAAGTGACAAATGCATATCTACAACTCTTAAATCTCAATGACAGCTTTTGACTCTAGATTCTGAAGAACAAAAAACATTTGATATTTTTTATATGCATAGAACAGATTTGGGGTATATATGTGTGTGTATTGATGGTGGTGTTGGGGAAGGATGTTTTTTTCTCTCCTTCTGTTCTCCTCTGACTATAAATAGGAATTTCCTTCAACTCTTCCACCTCTCCAGGAAATACTAGGCAGAATTCTTCTCTTCTTGCTACCCAACCCTCACTGCTCCCTGCAGGATGGAAGGAGGGGCTGCTGTGTATGAAAGTTGGATATTTGTTGGCTACACTATTGGTCAGATTAAAGGTAGTGCACATTTCTGCCTTTTGGATTTCTTTTAAGGGACTTCTCCACAAGTCAAGCTCATTTTTCTACCAACATCTGCTGTACTGGAATAAACCTCCTGAAGTCCTGTTGTTTGTCCATCATAACAGGGCTTAATTGACTGGAGAGGTATTACAAACATGTATTTGGATTTCAATCCAGGCTGTACTTTCTAATTGAGATATAAACGGAATAAAGTGGATTATGTATTTTAATATCTTCCCCGCTCCTGGGAGTCTATTGGTGCATACTCTGATGGGCAGAAAGAGTTTCTTCCAAACATCAACACTTTTTAAACTTTATTTAATACTCATAAGAAGACTCCGTTACACTTACTACAGTGTATACTATAGCGCATTGGAGCTGAAAAGACTCACAGGGAGCGTGCAGCCAGTGCCTCAATTCATAGTTAAGATACTCGAGTATACAAATTTTAAATGACTTGTCTGTCATAGTTCTATTTAGATGCAAAACCAAGACCAGAGTTCAAGTCTATTTATATTCATCTCAGGATATTTTTCTCATTACCTGATTTCCACTTACTAAATACATGCTTAATAAATTAATAAAATTCATGTGAATTCAAATGAAAATTATAGCAACCCATCACTGGCTGATTTCAAGGATACCATAGCATGAAAACATTAGTCCTTAAAGGGTTAGGTCACCACAGCAATCCTTTCAGATTAGATTTTCTGAGTTCAACATCAGCAACATTATACTTCATAATTACAAGTTTGTTGTGCCTGTTGGTGATAAAGTAGACTTTAAAAAAGAGAGCAAAAAATGAACCATTTCATGAAGAGATTCACAGTTTACTTGGGGATACAGGCATCTAAATAAATCAATACACTTCCTACCATGTGGAACCTAATACTATAGAATTTTGGGATGGTTTCAGGCAAACACAAATGAATAGGTGGTGGAATCTCTTTAGAAGATCTGGGAAGGCTTTACCGAGCCTTCAGGTGAGCTGATAGGGTTGTGGGTTGACAAAAGGCATCGTTGCTGGATGATAGAGAAATAAGCTGAAGTGCCAGAGTGTGATGGTACAAAGGAAGTGGAAGGCGGGAAATCTAGTGTGCAGAAGCATCCTGGGGAAGAAAGGAGGGATCCCTGGGCTGAACTACTGAGGAGAGAAGAGAGGTGATTATTGGTACAACCATACTTCAGCATCAGCCCAGACAAGCAGATACTTATTTGAGTTCATCAGCAGTTACATAGGTTGTGCTTTCTTATAACTTGGGTAAAAATAGGATAACTTGTTACAACACAGTTTTGGTAATATCACTCCTTGGTTTTAAAATTTATAGCTTTTCCCCATGTCTTCTTCATAAAACCCAGACTTTAGATTTGTCAATGACTTAGGCCTACCCAATTTTCTAATAACATACTAAACGTGTATTCATTCCATATAAAAGTTTCTAGTCAAAAGAAAGTTACACTTCATCTTATAGATTTTCTTTCTCTCCCAATTGCTTCCCTCTAACACTTTCATAATAATCCCTTGTAAGTATCACTTGTATCCCTTCCATGCCCACATGATCTGATTCTATTGAAATTTCCCCCACGGTTCAAATGCTTTCTTATTCATAAACCCTTTAGACCATACGTTGGTGTTTTTTCCACCTCCAAGCTCCTCTATCATTCTATCTAAACCTTCCTTTGAACTAGGGGATACCTTCATCTACCTAATTTTATAGTGTGTCTGTGTATCTAGACTTATTTCTCCCACCCAACTCTTCACATCTTAAAGGAAGGATCCACATAGGTCTCTACTCTGTGTCCTCCAAAGCAGCTAATGGACAGATTGACAATGAGAAGACCAGTGGCTGGAGAATGGTGATCTTGTCATCCCCTGAGCAATAGAGCTGAGGATTTAAATGTAATTAGATAAAGGGAGGCAATATTTTGAACTAAATTCAGAGGAAATAAGCATTATATCTCTACTTCTTTTGTAGAAACAGATACAAGGGGGAAAGGTTGGGATATTCATAGCTAATATTAAAATTTCCCTTTTCCATTCATAAAAGCTGTATGTACAGTTGTACGCACCTACTCATTTGGGGTCAGACAGTGGCCTTAATAAATGAGAATTGTTCTAATTTTCAAAGGTGGAAACAGTGTCTTAGATGGGTTAACTGGGCTTGTTAACAGTTAGAGTCATTTTTTGGCAGGACTCAATTCCAAATCTGATGACTCCAGTACCTATCTGTCTTTCACCAAACCAAACTACCTCCCCAACAAAGATAAAGAAAACTATATTACCGAAAGATTTCAGGCACTTTTCTCTTTTATAAATGTGTTGCAACAATAATTGAGTAAGACCAGAATTGTTTATAGTACCATTTTACAAAAGAAGTCTGATTCAGAAGAATTAAATTGCTTCCTAATAATAGCTGACTTTTAATAAGCATTTATTCTCTATAAGTCACTCAAGCATAACTCTTAGGCTTTATTATTATCCCATTTTATAGATAAACAAATTTTTAAAAAACTGTCATGGAGAAGTGAAGTAACTTCTCCATAGCATCAAAGCAAACAAATGTAAGATTTGGCATTACAATCAGGTTTTCTTTCTGACTCTAAACCTATGCTTGTTCCACAATATCACACTGTCTGAGGAGAATATGAAGAAAGCACAGAAAGCCAATAAGAAAGAAAGCAATGAAAGAGATGCACAGAAAGGAAGGCAGGACATATATGGCAAAGATCAACTTCTCAATTTTAAATTTCAAAAAGCTTCTCAATGACTAAATTATTTCCTTCCCTGGAGGCTATGTATGCATTGAGAGAGCCATATATATATTTTTTATATATACGTATATATGTATATAAATTATTTAGAACAACAGTCAATAGACAGAACATTTATGACTTCTCTATCGGGAACATCAATGATTCTTCAGGAAACATCCCCTAAAATGCCAATGCCAACTCCAAACCTAAAGGAAACTTCCCTTGAATAGATCCTTGCACTAGTTCTATTTCATTCTTCTTTTTGGGACATCTAGGATTATTTATAAATTCATTACCTTTCAATAACAAACTGTACCTTTATATAAATGCTTTAGTAAATGTCTTTTGGGATCATATAAGTCCTATAGAGGGTGTGTGGGGAAACCCTCTGTCTATTTGATTTACAAAATGCAGATGGTTAGTAATACTTGAATTGTTATTGATGCCTCCCTAACATCTTTCTCAGCACCCTTAAAGAGAATAGCATAATTCTTCAAGACATAATATTCCACTTAGGAATTGCTCTAACAGATCATCAATCTTTTGTGCATGACTCTGAACACTCAGCTAGTGTTAAATAAACCATGACTAGAAATGAAATTCAAAATACTTTGAGTGATTTCTGCAAAATGCTCTCCATTTGCCAATTATGTCCTACGATATTTCATTTTATCAGTTATTCATTATTCTTGGCTAAAAATACAATTATGACAAATAGTATATCTCAGAGGAAGTTTCATGATTTTCCAAAGAAATACGATCAATATTTTTTAGCCAAGCCATCACTTAAGTTTTGCACTTGGTGAAAAAAATATTGTGAGTGATGATGATAGTGGCTTTATTTGCAGTTGCTGATGAATTTGGCTTTTTGAAATTAAATATAACTAAAAAGAATATCGAACCCAAATGGCACAGTTATCAAAAGGTGTCTGCTCAACATAGAATGTGTTTTCACCAAAAAACAAATGCAATCATTGTAGAAGAATTCTCTCCCTTTTACATAATTTTGAATAAAGAAAATCAATTCAATAGACAAGAAGGTGAACTCTATGCCCCACCTCCCACCTGCCAGGAATAGACTGAAAAATACTCAAGGCTTTAAACGTTGAATCATCTGAATTTTTCTTGAATAGAGCAATTATGACCTATGGAAAAGGGAACAGGATGCCCAGATACTCTGATTTGGATTCTTCATGGATGCTATGTAGCTTGAGAGAAACAATTTAACCTCCCTGAGTCTCTATTGTCTCACAACCTTAGGTTTTTCTAAACAGAGTTTTCAAGTATCAGAGGAGATAATACACTTACAAATATTTGAGAAATATAAAGAGTTATTGAAATATAAAGAATTACTCTTAAGATATATTCCCTAGAGAATTAGCCTTGTCACTGTACTAAAACATGGTTAAATTAAAATCATGTAATATTCATGTCAATAAGCTATAAAACCATATAAATGCATATACACTAATAGAGTTAATACAGTAAAAACATACATATAAATTAATAGATTTTTGAAATTAATTAACATTTTTATGTTGTCATATCTCATAATTTTAAGCAATAGTCCATAACTAAATACTACATTTTGAGGTATTCAACAATATAATAAGATTCATCCGCACATCTTCCATCCTGCTGTGTTTCTATGACACTTCCAGTAGTATTGCCAGCATTCAAACCTACAAACAGCTTGAAGTCAAGAGATTCTCTCCCTTGGCTCTGGCCACACCAGGCTTTAAGGCAGCTTAGGCTTCAGAGAAGAACTAACAGGGGCTCTTTGATTAGAAGCTAAGATTTTGGGGATTGTAGAAGAAGGGTATTTACTCAATGGGTGCTGAATAAGGGAGATGCCACAAGCAAAGACCTGGCAAAATGGAGAATACAGTAATAAGTTACAGTGTGCATGGGAGGAAGCTTGGAAACCAGTATGGATAAGGTGAAGGTATGGGGTAATGGGAAGTTTTAGAGCAAAAAGAGTGAACTGAAAAGACCTTCACTTGGGAAGGTCACTCTGGCATGAGTTACAAGTTAGAGTGTAGCAGGAAGAAATGTCTTCCTTTAGAATGCATTTTTCTACATGCTTTAGCTGAGTAATACAGCCTCTTCTATCCTGCTCCCCCTTGCTAAGATTCCTATATTTGTAGTCAGAAGCATATGGTTTAAAGGAGGCACATGAGTTTTAGAAACTGACAAAATCATGTGCAAACCCCAGCTCCACAAAATACTGGCAGTACAAACTTAGACATGTTCCTGACTTTTGAGCCTTAACTTTAAGGTGATAGCAATGACAGCTACCTTGCAGGACTGTTATGAGAAGTGGAGGTAAAATATGTGGTTTGTATAATACTTAGCAGGCCCTGAGAAAACACTGGGCCTGCCCAAGATGGCTTAAAGGGTTTAGGGATTGGAAGCCAGGGGTCCCAGCTATTAGGCTGAGGCTGCCATCTTTATTACTTCCTTCCTTTCTCCTTGGTGTGCTTTTTTCTCCTTAATGTGCTTCCTTATCAGGTAAATGCTCAGGTAAACCAGTCTGTGGTGCTTCTCCCATGCCAGTGCTGCCAACAAAGTCTTCATGCCATATGCCGTTACCCTAAACACTGCCATCATCTTATAACTGTCGTGTTTGCGTGTATGGAGAATTAGTTTATACTTAGTTTATATCATACTGCATATTAAGTCTTACCTTCTGTTTTGTTTACTTAACTTTGAAGCAAAACCACATTATCATGCTATTTCAAAGTAATTATAAGCATAGATAAGCATAATTTTTTTTTCCCACAGTTCTGCATGGTATATTCTGATGGAAAATGGCCTACATCCGTCGCCGCCACTCCACTCAGGACAACCCCCAAAGTCCCAAAAACGCCCCTGTATTTCAACAGCCCCTCGTCTCCCTGTCCCAAAAATGTCCAGTGGCCACTGGCTCCCCCTCACTGTTACAATTTCTTCCATTGCTTGAATCACAATATGTCTACAACAGAACACCACCAAGTCCACTCTAGTCCACAGCTCCTCCCCCAATCCTGAGGAGACTGGGATGGTGATGTCCACTCCACCTCCAAGTGAGAGAGGGCTTATATCCCATGGATACAGTGGATGGGATTATCTTGCCTGCAGCTGCAGGCCCTCTAATTCCCTGGGATGGCCATTGCCCATCATCGTCTCCTTGCCAGGTTACTTGGATGAGTCCATTGAGCTGTAGGGTAGGAGTTGCAGCTCCACCGAGATTCCAGGCACAGCTGGCACTTAGGTAGGCCAGAGGCTTCAGTCTCTGGAAGTACACCTAACAACTCCGGCATCACATATAGGTTTGAATAGAAGGGACTGGTGGATAAGCATAAATTTAATACTGACCTATCATCTCATCATGAATATTCATTCTAATGTTGGACCCTGGGATTTATCTTTCTTATTTAGTTTTATAAACAAATAATCATTTTTGGATATAAAATGTTTTATTGGTTATAGGAATATTTCCAAAATATAGATTGTCTAACAATATGGCAGCAGTAAAAAATGGCAACAATTATTGTATTTTTTTCTAAGTCTATGTTGCGCACTTAGTGCGTCGCCTCATTGTATACACAGGGCAATCTTGAGAGGTTACATTATTGTTATTTCCATTTTTACCAGACAAGAAAGCTGATGTTTTCTCAGAGGGGTCAAATGTCCTGATGATGTCACTCAGCCAGTAAATGGAAGAGCCAGAACTGGGCTCAGGTCTGCCAGAGCTCAGGGTCCATGTATGTTCTGCAGCACACAAGCATAGCACTGCATGTGTCCCAAGGAGAGAGTATGCAACTGAGCTAGGAAACTGAAAAAAAGTATGAGTTCATCTGAAAGTTAGCCTTGCTGTCATCATTATAGTGTCAATGGGATTCCCTCCCACAATACCTTCTTATTGTAAGGGACCTTCTGGATTTGAATCTTAACTGAAAGAGTCTAATGGTGAGGATACAAAGGTCTTTGGCAAACCATTGGGGATACTTAGAGATGCTAGAATTGTGTCACCTCCCTATCAATAGTTAGATGTTTAAACAAACAACTGTATGGATGTCCCCAAGTCCTCTGAGTACAAAAATAGATTTCAAAAAATTACAAGATAAAGATGACAGAGAAAATAAACAATGCAGCTGGAACATTTTAGCCAAGTGCTGCTGACAAAGACAGTTATTTTAACATAAGGCTAATAACATATTCACTTGAAAATTCCCTTTGTAAATGAAGTTCATATTCAAATAGTTACATCTGTTCAGTGAAGACAATGCCCAGGCCTTCAGGAAGACAAAACCCTTTCCTATTTAGAGAAATAGACAGGATTCACATCTAGACAACAACAATGGATGATTGAATAAAATATAGAACTATATGTGGCATAACAACCCATGTGCTGTAGTTTAGCCTGAGGGATAAGGCATCAATGAAGCCTGGAGAGCAAGAAGTTTTCTAGAAGAAAGATAACTTAGTCATACTATTATGTAGAATATAAGTGCAGGAAAGGTGACTTGGGTTCGCCTGATCCAGCCTCTTCACTGGACCTTTGTGTATACCAGTTGCCCAGACCCTGCAACCTGAAGACAATCCAGGCAACACTTTCAGCATCCTACAACTTTCCAAACCACTCTTCAGAACGTGAGTGTCATGAGATATCTTAATATTTGGTCCAAGTAATATAAAAACACAAAGAGTTATGATGTAACTTCACAGGGTTGCGATTTATAACAACCCTTTTTGAAAGGTCGCATGTATTTTTGCATATTAAAGAACTGAGAAGCAATGAAGTTAAGTTTGAATTGTTTCACTCTAATTTTGTCTCCTTCAATTCTTCCCAAGTTCATCTGACCAGTGAATGCCATTTTTAGGGAACAATTACTCAGATCCATCAAGAGACTCAGTTACACTGAGCATGTCTTAGAATGGCTTTCTCACTTTCTTTGAGCTAAGCTATAGAGCCTCCCTGACTTTCTTTTTGTTCCTGCTTTCTGTTTACAGTTGCACTCCTGTTATCTGTTTACCTTTCCAAACCTTATCATATGCCAATATACAGCAAATCATAATCTTTCAAGCTTACAAAACTTACCATCTATCCTTTTAATTCCCTTGTTACTTCCTCTTTCCAGTTCTCTTTTCCACTCACATTACCTGGATAAATCCCAAATGTTTTTTATGGTTCACTTTCTAGGGGAAAGAAAGGTATGCAACTGACTGGAGTATTGCTTAAATTGTGCAAACAAACTAAACAATGAATAGATAGAAAGGAGAAAGCTGGTGTCAACCACAATGGAAAACCACATTCCCTTAGCAGTTGCCAGAGCTGAGTCCGTTTCAAGCACAGAACTCAGTGATTAAGGGGGAAGATCATTTCCCTCGAGTAATAACCCTTTAATTTTACCCCATGGACATAAAATAGATAATGTCCCTGTCCAGCCACCTTCTTACCAAAAATACCTATCGTTATGTGTTTTAGTTTGCTAAAAGCTGATGAAAGCAATATACCAGAAATGGGTTGGCTTTTACAATGGGGATTCATTAGCTTATAAGCTTACAGTTTGGAAGCCATGAAAATCTCCAAATCAAAGTATCAGGTGACACTCTGTCCCTGAAGACTGGCTTGCCTCTGTCACATGGCAAGGCACATGGTGGCATATGTCGCTTTCAGCTTTCTGGTTTCCATGGCTCCTCTTTCATCTCCCATGGGTTTCTCTCTGTCTCTGTGTCTTTTCCTTTTGTGCTTCTGTCTTTCTATATTCATCCTATTTATAAAGGACTCAAGTAAGAGGATTAAGACCCATCTTGGGTTACGCCCTACTGAAGTAATCTAATCAAAAGAAGGTCCCAACTACAATAGATTTATACACACAGGAATGGATTAGCAATAAGGATGTGATCTTTTCTAAGGTCCATAAAAGCCACACACTATGTAACAGGTTGACTGTATCTGGAGAATTTTGAGGGCTGGTGGACAAAGAGTATAAATTGTTACAGATACCAGAGTGCTCAGACATCATTGGGGCCCTTTTGTTAGACTGAGGACATATAGGGTTGGGTCACAAATTGAGTGCTCTCTCAAATTGTTCTCAGATTGGGGCCAATGGGTCTGCATTTTGCATACTGTGACTATTTTCCTGGTTTCTAATACATATCTTGAATGGGTATAATTAGCACCTGTCACAGCCCTTATATTTTTTTCCATAAAATATGGGAGAAAAGTAACATGGCAAGATAGCCAACTATAAGTCCTTTAAACTGGTCTCCCATCCCTGGGTAATATAGTAAATCTGAAGAATGCTGTATTCTGGAAAAATATGCAGAGTTTGTTGCTGCCTTCAAAGACTTAAAGGAATTGTGGTTCCCTCATATATCTGCATCTAATTTACCTCTTTTGTCCCTGCCAGATGGATCACAGCAGATGATGGTATTCCCAATCTCAGCTGCTACACTGTTTGTGGTATCTTTCTGGGAACACATGAAACACAGCTTCTGACACTTGATACCCAGCTATTGATTTTATGAATGCATTTTTTCAATACTCACTGACAAAGAAAATTAAAGGTATTTTGCTTCTAAAGAAAAACAATTGCAGTGTACAATCAGTGTCTTGCCCTGGGGTTATGTTAACTCTCCTGCTCTTAGTCACAATAAAGTCTGCAGAGTCTTGTTCATCTTGAAATTCCACGGTCTATCACACTGGTTGAGTGAACAGTAAGTTATGCGTTATGTATGTGTTCCAGAGAGTAGGAGAAGAAGCTACAAAGATTCAGGTGAAGGTTTTAGTGAGCCAGTGGTCTGAGACATTCTAGGATATCCCCCTAAAGTAAAAGAAAAATTATTTTATTTTACTCCCTAAGAAAGATGAACAATGGTTTTTGGACCACTTTTGGATTTGGAGGCAATATATGTCACACTGGATACTACTGCTCTGACCTGAGTAAGGGCAAATGAGAGAGATGGCAGGCTGAGTGAAGCTCAGAGAAAGACAGCCTCTTCTCCAAGAAAAGAATATCCCCTCATGCTATGGAAATTCTGTTAGAATAAAATATGCTGTGTAGAGTTCCTCACAAGCTTCAAGAGGAAAGTCTAAATTCAACAATTTAAAAGCAGTCCCTGCCATGATAAAGAAATCTGATAGAGATTGTACGCTTGTCCATGTGATTATGCAACCACACCTGTAGATCATAAGCCTGGTAATGTCAGGTGGACTAAGTAAAAAAGTTGGTCCAGCACAGCAACAATCCTTCATATGATAGAAATGCTTTATTTGTAATTGGGCTTTAGCAGATGACTCTGACTCTTATATCCTCCACCTGTGCTATACAGATTCCTGTCTTTTAACTAACACTTTATCTCATGCAAGTTTCCCTACTATGAGTTGACAGAGCAGGGAAAACTCAGACCTGATGCACAGATTTGACTCCAGCCAAAAATGGATCTCAGCTGCAACACATCCCTGCTTAGACTGGCTGCAAAGACAAGGGTAATGAGAAATCCTCCCAATTGGCAAGAGTATAAGCAGGTATATGATCAATGTATCTGACTTCCCAGTGTGTAATGAGGGAGAAATGGCCCAAGGTAAGGATATACCTGGACACCTAGCCTGTTGTGAAAGATTTTCTTTTTGGTCAGGAACCAGGAATAAGAAAGTTTGGAGCATCAGAGAGAAAGTGGACTGGAGATGAAGCATGGGCATTGATCTAAAGGAGTGGGCATGAAGTGTTCACATCTTTGATTTCCCTATCAATTTCTGTTGGAGAGGAGGCATTCATTAATCAGATGGACAGGATGATTTTCCCAGTGGATTTCCCACTATCTTCAGCTTGAGCATTAAACCTATGAAAGGAGTAAACATAATGTCAGAGAAGGAAATTTTACATGGGCCTGGCATTGTGGACTGCCCCTCAGCAAGGCCGACCTAGCTGCCACCTCTGAATGCCCAATCTGTTAATGCAGACTTCTACTATCCCATAAGGAGAACTACCAGCACAAGTTGGTTTCATCATATTCCCTCCACTCTGGATGGATGGAGTCCTTACTGGGGTTAATAAATATTCTAGATATTGCTTTATCTTTCTTCTCTGTCTAACCTTGGTGAAGGTCACCATCTGAGGTCCTTCAACACGCCTGATTTGCTAACATGGGATCCCACATCTCATTATCCTAGGTCCATTTCCTAAACAACACACTGAGGTAGTTGATGCTTTAGCACCAGATTTGTTGGCCCTACCCTGAGTTCCACAACTTGAAAGCAGCTGACCTAAAAGAACAATATATTGTCCTATTAAAGGCTCAGCTAGGGTGTCAGTTGGGATTGGTTCTTTTGGGGGGCGGGGTGCTTTCTTGTACCATATGTTGCAAGCACCGAAATACTGACTGATTTATGGTATTTTATCCCTACTATGTAGAATGAATTGGTCTGTAAACCAAGGGGTTGAGTGAAACTGTTTCTGTATACTTTAACTTCAGTTTATGCTAGATTAGATAGCCTTGCATAAAATGGTTTGGGGAGTGGTATTTAAACCAATAAGGGTTGTATTAATTAAATAATTACCACTTGATAGTTTGGGGCTTCTAGCTAAACAGCATGCAAGAAAGGAGTTACTATATTAGTGGGGGGTATTGGACTCTGGCTTTCATCATGAACTTGAATGGCTGCTATGCAGTGGTAGTGCAGAGAGTATGTGGGAATCTTGGGCAATTCACTAGTGCTTCCATAATTAGAGATAGAATAGTGAATGGACAATGGCAGTAAACAGTGCCTGACAAGACAAGACAACCAAGGACTCAAATTCAGGAATGAGGGTCTGGGCAACACCACAGACAAGCCAAACAGGCCAGATGAAATGCTGGGCAAGGGGAGAGAGCTCTATCAATGAGTAGTGGAGGGACATGATGTTTTTATTTAATAATGTATAGAAAATAAAACAGAATAGAGAGAAGATGATGGATTGTTTTACTTGCAAACAAAATGAGGAAGAAAGAGTAGAAAAATTGTCATAAGAGAGAAAGGAAAATCTCTAACAAGTGGAAAGGATGAAATTATGAGTAAGATGCAAATAGACTAGAAACTTGGTTGTGGGAAGGTAAAGTAGTACTTACCTGATTGGCCCCTTGTAGTAGTATCTATGTCCACTGATTACTGTTGTTGTCAGCATGGGTGGGTGTGCTGAAGGTTTCAGAAAGAAGACAAATATGCAAAATATTTACTTGGGAAAGGAGAAAATTAACTTATTTAGAAAGTGTGGTTTCTTGCTCAAAACAAGATGGCTATAAGAAATGAGACACTTAAAATAAAGGTTGCATAGGCTGATCAGTAACAGATGGTACAAGATCCATTGTAAGACTTTGGGAGTGGGCTCCAGAAAATGGGTGTTGGGGAGGACAAAGTCATTGGAGCTGGAATATCAAGAAAATTACAGTCCAGGTTATTGGATACTATCATATTGTTGCAGCTAAAGTCGACAATATTGTTAACAGGAGTTAGTGGTAGAGAAGACAGTAAGCCAGATGCTAAAGACATCAGTGAATAAGGGTTAGTGACTGGTGAGTAGATGATGGCAGCAATAAAAAAAAACGGGAGTAATGGGTGATAAAATGTAATGAAACAGACTTAAAGGGTGCTTAATTTTGATAGTGGAAGGAAAAGTTTGGAAATTTCTGTGAGGAGCAAATAGAAAACCTGCCCTACTGCAGGAGCTGAGCTTTGTGGAGTATGATAGAAACAAAAGACCTTCTTTCCTTCTCCTTGTCTCTCACAACCAACACACACATGTGTATATGTATATACATGCATACATATATTATATAAATGTGTGTGTCTTCTTATACACAATTAAATGAAGATATGTATTTATACATGATATATATTGTACAAGTCTACTCTTACACAATACTAAATACATTCATGTAATGATAATGCTCTTGAAAGATTTTCTCCTAAAATGTTGGACATTTATATACTGTTCATAAAAGATATTAAAATATTTAGTTACCTTATTACTACATTTGTAATAACTATAGATTGTTTTTACATGTATCATTTACATATACACCCATGCACAATTATATGCAATATGTCCATATTTATGGTGTATTTTCTCTGCTAAATCATTATCTTTAAAAACCATGCCTGAAAAACAAAACAAAACAAAACAAAAAACCTGAACAATTCAACACAAATGGACAGATGTATAAGCAGGTATACTGGGAATTGAAGCAGGTATTCACAGCTGTGAATCTATTGATATTTTGAGAAGTGTACATGCAATGACCTAGGGAAATAGGTAAAGTGATGATCTGGGCTACTCTGCGGAGGGCATGAAAGAGTTCTATTGATGCCGTTGATTTCCTATCCAACAGTCACCAATGCTTTTTTATTTTTACCTGAGCCCCTGTATTTAAGTATTAACAAGTCTTGGCTTCTGGGAGTTTGACCTCTCCTCACTAAGGTATGAATCATGGTTTGGTTAGAACAGTCCTAATATTTCCCCTCCCTTGCCAATCATTAGTTGCCATATGATTCTGGCTAGAAACATGGGAGAAAGGCTGCTGAGGGCACTTCTGGGAAAGATTTTCTCTCTTGAAAAATAAAGAACAATTGGAGAGGATGGACTCGGGGTGGGAGGTAATATGCTCCAGTTTTTGCCTCCAGAAGCTGCTGTTTGCAAGTGATGCCTGAAACCATGATAGCTATATTGAGACCATGGAAGGATTTGGTCTGAGAAGGTGAACAATGAAATAAATATTAAAGAAAATTAGACTGAATTTTGGTATCTAGAGTGATGCACAAAAGTGGAATAATAATAATAACAAAATAACAAATGCCTTTTAAAACACCTTTTCTAGAATAAATATTCTCCTTTCATGTTTACATCTATTTGTATGACTACTGTATACAATTGCTGCCCAAAATGAATGGGAACTGTATTTTTAAACAAGCAGACATTTTCAGATGGGTATTAGGTTGGTAATAACATTTAGCTAAAATACATCATTCTACAGGGGAGTAAACTGGGGGATGAAATGGCATTCTCAAGCATACACACAAGTTATGGCAAAAGGAAGCAGTAATAATAAGGATTCCTGATGTGTATATAGCACTTTATACTCAAGGAGCACTTGCGTTAAATCATTTCCTTTATCCTAGAAACCAGTCTTCTATCTTCCAATCTAGGGCTCTTTCTACTACTGCCTTCTGCTCTTGTAAATCTCACCATATCAGGAGACAGGAAGATTGATAGATCATGCAAATTTTGGTTTTCCTTCTGTTTGACTACAAACCTTTTTTTTCTCAGAAGCAGGTGGGAAGAGAAACTAACTGTAAATAATAACAATGCTTTCGGTCTGTGGAGATACTGAGGATTGTGAATCTGTCTCCAGGAGATGATGAAGGATGAAACAGTGATATAGAGAGTGAAGGTTTGGCAAAGAGTCCTATCTAGTGCCTTTTTTACAGGTAATACACATCATCTCTGGATTCAAGGCAACTGCCTAGGTGCCAGATAATATTTACATTGACAGTGCTTCCTCCAGAGTAGTGCAAAAGAGAGAGGGAGGGAAGGAAGAAAGAAGAAGACAGGTAATATTTTCATTGAAACATACCACAATTGAGACAATAAGTGGTTATATGTGTGTGTGTGCATATATATGCAAATTGAAACTAACTGCATGCATAATGTATAAATATGTATAATATAGTCTCTATTATATCTTAAATTCCTTACTTGTGTAGCTGACTCATACATCCCAGGGGAATAGCTGACCTCATGGAACATCAAAGGTCCAGAATAGCTAATTCTTCAAATAATAGTATCATTAGATTTAGAAAGTGATTTAGAGGCCATCCTAACCACCCCTTTCACAGATAAGAATTTAAGAACTATATATATCTCACTTGACCGAAAGTACATAGACAGTAGCAGAGCTGGGGCTAGAATCATGTCCAGTTCAAAGAAGAAGGTAACACTCTATACTTTAATTCAATTTGTTCCTATTTATTAGGTTCTTCCAAACTCACATGTCAACTCAAGAGTCTGAAGGGAAATATATTGATGGATGGGGTAAGTCATGAAGTTTTAATGATAGGATCCTTGTGTTGGCCTCTTGGAAAGTTTCAAGTAGACAAAGAGAATGGAGAATCACCTTATATACAGAAAGTGATCTTATATACAGTTTGGATGGAAAAGAATCTATTTCCCCAGAAGGATTAGAATCGCACATTTCTGCCCCTGCCGTCCTCGTCTGTCTAATGAATCTCCACCATGCACAGTTAAAGATGTCATTTGAGCAAAAAAGACCTGAGTTCAAGTCTTGTTCCTGCCCTCTTATATTTGTGTAACATGGAAAATGCCTTAAATCCTCTAATCACAATCCTTTCTATTCAAAATTGTTGTTTCCACAGATCATGAGATGGTTGTGTCTTAAATATGGTTAACCTTGTAAATACCCTAGTTTAGTTCCCGGAACATAAAAAGAGCTAAAGAATATTACTTTCCTGTCCTCTCCTCCACACTTTCATAGCACTTATCAATACATTATTTGACTTGCAGCTGTTTTGGTATCTTTGTATCATTACTACATGGGATGCTTCTTGAGAGTAAAAATCCAGTCAGGTTGATCATTGTTTCAACAGCCATATTACTCAAAATTTTAGGAAGAAAATCAATTATCTGTATGAATTTATAGAGTCATAAAACAACGTCATTTAAATGTCATAGGATGTTCCAAAATGTGTTTTGTTTTTGTGTTTTATTTTGTTTTAGGAGGTACCGGGAATTGAACCGAGGACCTCACACACGGGAAGCAGGCACTCAACCATTGAGCTACATCCACTCCCCTCCATAATGTTTTAATACAACTGTATCAATCAGGGGTCCACAAGAGAAATAAAATCAGTAACATATGTGTATTAAGAGATTCCTTGCAAGGAATTGAGGGTCAGGAAGCGTGGGCTGGAATTTTCAGGCATGAGGTGAAGCAGGAGTCTACAGGCAGAATTTGTTCTTCAGAGAATCCTCTGTTCCACTTTTAAGAAACTTCAACTGATTAAATCAGGCCTACCTAAATTGTCTAGGAAAACCTTTCTTATTTAAAATCAACTGATTACAGACTTTAATCACAGCTACAGAATATTTTCATAGCAACATCAATATTAGTGTTTGGATTGAATAACTGGAGACTATAGCCTTGTTTAGTGGACACACAAAACTGACCATTACAACCACTTACTTAATATAGGATATTTTGGTCATCTAATAGGAATAATTTATTTTTGTGTAACATTATATAATTTTCAAAGAGCTTTCAGATATTATATCATTGTTTACCTTTCTTTATACAAGCATTGAGATTGCATGTTGAGATAGTAGAGTTACAATATGGAAAGATTCTGGATTGATGAGTCATCCACTTCTGTGAATAAGAAATTGTGAAGGCAAGAAATTGAATAATTTTGTTGGATTAGATATTTGGAGGTTGTTGCTTAGCAGAGCATAACGTCCCTATATTAAACTAATAGACTTCTTTAATGATCCTAGAGAATTGAGTTAAATATTGGATGGGATCATAGATGTGAAAATGTTGGAAAAAGCTAAACATTATTGTGTTTTTAAGCCTGCAGCTGTGTTTCATTAAATCATTGGCAGTTATAAACAAGTCTGGACATCTTAGCTGACTTCACTCACTGGCTATTATTTAGTCCTATAAGTAATTTTGCAAGCTGAATATGTCAAACTGCTATTTCAATTTTAATTTGGCAGAAAAGTCAAGATCTCACACAAGAGAAACCCAGATGGAATAGAATTTGCAAGTAATGAATTAAGCTTTCTAAGTCATTCATTTGCCTCTGTATCTCTATGGTTTAGTCCAGCAGCAGACACATAATGGTCATCAGGACATTCTTATTTTTAAAGTGCCAAACTGCTCTTTGGTCATGTTCCCAAACATCATATTAGTCAACATAGGCAATGGGCATGAAATTTGCCCAGCTAACACAGCAAGTTGTTGTAAAAAGACAGGTTTTAGCCAAAGCCACCTATTTCAATGGGGGGATTTGAACCAGTGACTTACATTAACATGGGGACATGCAGCTCCTCTAAAGCTAGGAAAGTCTAAATGGTCTTCCCCAGTCACCACTACAGAAAGTATTTTGCTCAGAGTACATGGATACCAGGATAAACCAAATCTAGTCTGTATAATTTTGAAGAGGAAAGATCTACTGAAAGTTAATGACAAATAAAAGATGATAAAATTAAATCAAAACAAGCACAACCCAGATTGAATCAGAATAGAGACAGCACTCTAAGAACTCCAATGTATAATCTTTGCCTATAAACAATGATATGATATAACAGCAGAACCATCACACGTTGTACATGAATATTCTTTGTAATTTATTGAATAATAATAAACAATTCCATTTATTGAGGTCCTCCTATAAGTCAGGAAATTTGCAGGGGGAGTTACATATGGTAGTCTATTTAATTTTCACAATAACTACTTGAGCTAAATAAATATGTTTAGCCCTCATTTACAGACAAGGAAATAGAAGTCATCAAAAGTTATGTGACTTACTTGATATTTTCTAAATGTTAAATGATGGAGATTGGTTTTTTAATTAGGAACATACATTGTTATTCTTTTCATTTTATGTGAGTAGTCAGAAATCCAAATTTATATATCTCTCAATTCCTAAATTTCAGCAGCTAATTCAAAAGAAATTTAGAAAATATAATTGCAGGCCAGATTCGCCCACAAGTTGTGAACTCTTTGTTAAGTGGGAAGAAACTGTCTGACAAGGCACTTTGGAGGTGGGAAGGGAGGGATTTTATAACCTGCACCCCCTCTTGTCACTGGTGACGCCAACTCCATCAACATTGTACATCATCTTAATATAAAAGAATTACAATTTTAAAATGCCTATCCATTTACAGGTACCCTATTCCCCCATCCCCTCATTGAGATACATTAACCTACAGATGCCACAATGCTTAGAACCAAATGAAGGGGCCAGTGGAAGCCTACACTGGTAGAGGAGGATCCCAGAAGATTTGGAAGAATGATACTGGAAGAGGCAAAAATATTAAGCTACTTCTTATTTACACTTTTAATTACTGTTAAGGAGAATGCTAGGGAATATTTTCACCCAGTGTGCATCCATCCCTTGAGTTCAAGCTTACTATTTTTCTTTAGCAACACATGAGATTTCCATTGGGACTAATAGTTTGTTGGCATTTAAAATGAGCCAATGTAAAACACTTTTTATCTTTTTTTAATCTCTGCATGCCCACAACGAATTAAAATATAGACGTGGAATCATTTGGATGGAAATATAAGTGTCAATTTTATGGCTGGCATACCTGAATTTGAATTTGTAACTTAGATCTATGTCCAAAATAGGCTCTTAAATACTTTGCTTTAGATTTTAGCATAGAACTTCTCCACAATGCTGTTATGGTTTAAAGCGTGTCCCATCACAACCCATGTTCATGTCCTGACCCGGGACCTATAAATGTGACCTAGTTGTTAAATAGGGTCCTTGCAAATGTAATCAAGATGAGGTCATCATAGGTTAGGATAGGCCCTAAATCCAATGACTTGTATTCTTATAAGAAGAGGAGAAGAGACAGAGACACACAGGGAAGAGATCTTGCAACAATGAAGGCAGAGATTGGAGATAATGCAACTGCAATCCAAGGAACACCAGGGATTGCTGGCAATGGCGAGAAGCTAGGAGAGAGATATGGGATAGATTTTCCATGGGGGTTTCAGAAAGCTCCAACCCTGCACTTTGATTTGGACTTCCGCCCTCTTGAACTGTGAGAAAATAAGTGTCTGGCTTTTTATTCTTCAGATTCTAATTTAATTGGTCTTGCATGAGGTCTGGGTATCAATTTATATTTTAAAGCTCTTCATATGATTTTAATATATAGCCAGGATGAGGAAACAACACTAGCCTAAACACTGCTTCTCAGGAACGTGAAGGTGCATATACATCACCTGGAAGCTTGTGAAATGCAGATTCTGATCCTATGGGTCTGTACTGGGATCAGTTTCTCCATTTCTAACCAGCTTACAGCTGGTGCTGGTGCTGCTGGTCTATGAATCAAACTTTGCATGGCAGGGTCTATATCACAGAGATGCTCTTAGGGAGAGAATGATGAGCAGATATTCTGTCCAGCTGCAGCAAGGGATTTGCTCCCTCAAAGCTGGGGCCAGACAGGGGCAGACCTCCATATCTGTTTTAAAAGACTTGGCTGGACCCTGACTGAAGCATGCCTTTGGAATACAAGCAGAGGCAAAGTATAAGTACCCTGTTCGCCAAACAGAAAGATTCATAAGAGTCCAGGAAAAGACTGAGCCACAGAGGAGAAGCGGTTCTTTCTCTTAACTTCTCCAATCCTATAAGTCATTGCTTTATGAATGATAAGTGAGAGAGCAGGGAGAAGTGTACAAGCCACCTCACTAATACTTCCAGGAGTTTTGGCACTGGCTGGTGAGAATGCTGAGGGACGATAAGAATATCTCCTTTTAACCTAGACTATCATAAATTGTTTGATGTCATGCTTGTCTTGGATGGATGCATAAATATTCAGATATTTGAATCTCTGAATCCTGAAGCTAACCTTTAGTACTACAAGTCCCAAAGGAGGATGAGGAGGGCAGCATCACACCAAGCAAATATGCAAACGTATACATTGTATTATAATTGTATTATAACAGTACTTTGGTCCCAAACCTTTCTTTTTTTGGGGGGGGGGGCTCTTCTGCCATTATGGTCTAGGTTAATTCATATATGAGCCTCAATTCCTTTACTCCTTTGTTGGAAATTGGACTAAGTCCCCCACAAAAGGCATGTACAAGTCCCAACCCTTGGTCCTGTGGACGTGAACCCAACTGTAAATATAACCATTGAAGATTTTATTAGTTAAGATTTGACCAAACCAAATTGGTGTGGACCTTATTCCAATATGGCTGAAGTCCTTATAAGAAAAAGAAGTTGGACATTAGAAAGAAAAGCCACAGGAAGAAGCCAGAAGCTGGAAACAACAGAACCCAGAAGATAAAGAAGACACCACAATATGCACTATCATGTGATGGAAAAGCCAAGACGGCTGGCCAGCCAGAAGATACCAACCCAGGAAGAAGAGAGCATTCCAGCCTCTGAAATTGCAAGCCAATAAACTCCTGTTGTTAAACCAACCCAAAGTATTTGTTTTAGCATCTAGGAAATTAAAACACCCTTCTGTCTAAAGAGCTCAACACACCCACGACCAGCTATAGCAAAATGCTTGGGATGATCCTGGCCATCAGGAATTTATGAAAAATCTCCTGGAGTGGTTCTAATATGAAGCTACAGTTGAAAACCACTGGTTTCTTAACTATGGAAGAAAAGTGTTTAAAAGTCTATTTAGGCACAGATTTAAATTGCAAATCCTAGTTCCAATGGAGTAGCCTTCTAGGTTGTTTCTTTACTCCCTCATTCTGACCATGAGTTGTAGAAATTGCATTGTCTCCAAGACAGAGGGAAAAGGAACGCACCTGACAAAATGTGCAAGCAGTTTCTTTTGACCTGGACTTCTT
The DNA here is from genome assembly GCA_029593785.1 of Cabassous unicinctus. Classification (NCBI taxonomy): domain Eukaryota; kingdom Metazoa; phylum Chordata; class Mammalia; order Cingulata; family Chlamyphoridae; genus Cabassous; species Cabassous unicinctus. The sequence goes on from JAQZBX010028709.1 coordinate 26,314, forward strand.
TGGCAAGACTATCAGGGGAGGAGGCAACTGTGACCCTGGCTGGGTGTACAGTGTCCTGGGACATTAAAGAAGAGCAGAGAAATCCCCAACAGGTCAAAGACCAAGAAAGAGAATACAGGGAAGAAAAGAGCACATGCTCCTCAAAAGAGATCCTAAAAGAGTCTAATGCAATGATAATCAAATTGGAACTCCATTTTCTGATGATTTGATATAGTAATATCTTAAGAGTAAGGAGGGTATTTTGATCTCCTCTTAGAAATTTATGTCTCCCAGTAACACTGGGATTAGAGAGAGTGAGATAACACTTCCAAATATATTCCCATTCAAAGTCATATCTTTACTTATAGAAGAAACAGTTTCACTCTTTATAAAGGCACTTACTTTAATTTTCAAGTGCAGATTTGGTCATCTGTGGAATCATTTTACATACATGCTTAAAATAATTCTAAATTGTTCATGCAATTTTTTCCACTGGCTGTAAGCTTGTATCTTTATCTGAACAGTGAATTAGTAATTGGTGTATATGGAGCAAACATTTTGTAAACTAAAAAGCCCCACAGAAAAAACACTGTTTACCTTAATGATCATGTGTGTTATAAATTTGTATTTGCCTTCATTGTAAATTGCATGAATATAAGCATAGACACAGTTTATTAAATTTATTTACTTATACTATCAATTGAGAAAAATGATGTTGAGCTAAAATATGCATAAGGGGTAAGAAGGAAATTAAATGTGCCTTCTTGTAAGAGATACTTTATGTGCTACACCAATATTTCAAATTACCCATTGAGAGAGAAAAAGAGTATTTGTGTGTGTGTGTGGATTTCAGAGAGAAGGATTTGAGCTGGATTCAGGGAAGGAAAAGATCAGCAATGAGAGTTGCCTTATAGCCCTTCTTTCTTGTCTTTTCCTACCAAACCAATAACTTCACAGACCCCTGCTTATTTGAATATATATCTTTTTTGAAGAAAAGAAGAATAAATGATTATGAGAAGAAAATAAAAACCTGAACTCTAAAATCAGTTCTAGCATTTCTCTAACCTAGGCTATAATTTCTATATCAGGAAAGTAGCTTTCTTTATCTGGGTCTCAGTTTCCTGAAATTAGCTGAGGCAGGTCTTCTGGTAGATCTCTCACCCAGTTCTAGGATTTTACTCTTCTTTGGGCAGAGAAGCCCTGAAGTGGTTAATAGCAACTCCCCGAGTATAGGAAGCTGTCCCCTCTGTCTGTCCACCCACTGGCCCATCCCCACTCTCATTCCTGTTCTCACCCCCACTAACCTCTCCTCTTACACAGATCTGTCAAACTGGCTCTCTAGAAGAGGTACCAATACAAATGCAATCTCTTATTTTTCCCCTAAA
>JAQZBX010028710.1:0-27673 GCA_029593785.1 Cabassous unicinctus
AAAAAACCACTGGCATTCTGACAAGCTGGCATGCATTTTCTTAATCAGCAAACCCAAGTAATTTTGTTTATAAACCACTTCAGATAAACGCTGTCACTTAAATATTCTGCATGAGCCTATATACACTGTCCATTTCCTTGAAATAGCTTGAGCAATGCAATCTCTCCTTTTGTGCCTCCTTCTACCCGGCTATTTGGTTCCTTTTCACATTCAGGGATTCAATATGTTACTCCTAAATATAGTAATAATGATGTCTACAACAATTCCAAAGTCATTTGAAAAAAAAAAAGACTAGGTTTAGGCGACTTTCTTATTATGTAATTCCACTTCTAAGATCCTAGAAATTCAATGTACAATAATGAGAATGACACTGCTCTAGATAAGTTCGCCAATGACTGCTTAATTGCTGAAGTCAATGAATTCTGTATAACACTTGTCTTGGAAAAACAGCAACATCTGATACTGTGAGTAACTTATTCCCTCTCTTTGAACCATGGCCCCCACCCCCACCAGGTCTCAGGTTGTCACAGTCTCCCATTCCTCTCCCACCCTTCCGCCTTTCCTTATCTTTTTTTTTCTACTTATCTCTTAAATGTGGGTGTGCCCCAAGGCTCCCCTTGTGAAATCACCTCAGGGATCACCTCTATGGGTTTGCAACCAACTGCCCCTATATGCTCCTGTCTCAATCTCTAGTCAGTTTCTGTCTAGTCCCACTCCTATGCCAACAGCTTTCCTCCTGTGTCACACCACACTTGATCACACTGCTAAAAAGCTTCCTAGGCATCCAACTGCAAAACGAAATGCTACCAATGACTAGGCTAAAGGTTTCTGGATCTCCTCAATGGAATCCTCAGTTTTCCTTGAAAATGCCTACCCTTTTCCCTGTATTTCCAGGCTCTGGTAATAGTAGCCCATCACTCAAACCAGAAATCAAGAAGACACCAATAGCTTGCCCTTCTCCATTAACTCCTTACACAGGTTCTGTTCATTTTCCCCATCAGCTGCCATGAACTTAACTCACGTTCACATGGCTTTTCACCTGGACTATAAAAGCAACCTCCTAGCTAGTCTCCATGCTTCTAATCGAATCTCCACTGCACTTTCAGAAGGGTCCTTCTAAAGTACATATGTGACCATATCGTTCTCCTGCTTAAACTCTTCAAAGGGTCATCATCACCAATTGATAAAGTTGAAACCCTTTAAATGATAAAAAAGGACCCTTTGCCTCTCCAAGCTAACTACCTGCCTGTCCCACCAGTTGTCTTGTGAGCTCATCACACCACATACCTTGCAGATTCTGAGCAATTGCAATGCAATGTCTGCACTGGTGGGGCTGCTGTTTACTTTTCCATGTCCCCATCCCTGCCTGACAAAGGCCAACTCGACCTTGAAGACTCCACCAGGCAAGGTTTCTTCCTTCTCCATCCTTAACACAGTTGGTGATCATTTACTTGCTAGTTGACCATTTGTCCCACTGGACTCTAAGTTCTATTGGGTCAGGGGCCCTGTCCCTCTTTTTAACCACTGTCCTCCCCCAGGACTTAGAGAGTAAGCAAATTAAGGAACAATAAATTGTTTTGAATCACAAAATTGACTAGAAAGCAATATCCAAATAACAGAAAAAAACAAAACAATTTCCTATGAAACTTTTCCATGTAACAAGAGGGAGACTCTCTGGATTTTATGATAAATTTACTAATACAATGTATTATTCTTTAAACAACAGTATTCAATGAAAAGAGCTTAAATAAATGTTAATACACAAGACAATAATTTCTGCTCTATGCAAAGTAATAATTGAACATGTGAATGGTACCATGGACTCAAAATTAAAATCTGTCAATAATCAAAAGCATATGAACACTAGCTGGATTCATGGGTTACTTTTGTGTATGTGTATAATATAGATACTCACATGCACACATTTAACCAGAGTCCTTGTTACTACTGTATCTTAACAACGTATATATATATTATATAAAAATTGTCAATAATCTCATATAAATTACATAAACAGTGATAGACTTTTTAAAATTATCATTTTATAGATACATTTAAGCCAGAGGGTACTGCAAGAACATCAATGAGAATCATTATGCCTGTAATTTGGATTACATTTACTTCAGTTTTCTAGTGTAAACAAATCTTCTCCCAAATAGCCCTATTAGTAAATGAAATATTTACTACATCGATAAATTTTCAACAAAATTTGCTGACCAAATTGTTTTTAATGTAAAGAACTTCATTTCACAAGGCATTTATTTCATATCCTTTGTCAAGGTTCACATACAGCGAAGGCCTTTAAGAAGCTTAACAGGGCCATTATCTAATGAAATTTTTTAAGAGTTTTTATCTTTAAAAAATCAATATAAATACAGGGTTTCAAACAATTTTCTGTGAAAAATCAAACTCCTGAAGCTCTAGAAAACGAATACTATTTTAAATTCTGCTTTCAAAACTGTTCCTTATAATGAGTCTTAACATTTTTATATATTTTAAGGTGAGGGGAGATTGTTACCAGAAGGGTGACCTTGAGACTTCTTAGCTTACAAAAGGAGGAGGCAGTATCTACTATGTGGAGATTGTTGTAAAGATTACAGTGTAAGGAAAGCATTTGGCCTTGTACCTGTATACAGGAAGGGTACAATATAAATGTTTATAGAATAGGTGAAGAAACTAAAGCTTTGTGAGGGTATAATGGACTCTGGATTAAGAGGGAACTTAGTTCAAAGCAGTTTGTCAAAAAAAAAAAAGAACAAAACCAGTTTGTTGATTAATTAGCCTTGTTACTTTGGGAGGTATTTACTTAAAATCTCTAAGTTTCAGTGTCTTTATCTGCAAAAGAGGGATAACAATGCTCCTTAGCTCTGGGTGTGGCTGCAAGATTCCCTTTGAAAATGTGAATGAATTTAGCACAGAGTTTAGCCACTCATTATCTTGTTATTTCCACTGCATTCATTTCATTAGCATGTTGGGATGGGGTCAGGGAGGGGTGCCCAAGGTATTCTGGAAGACTGCAAATGCTCTACAAAATATTTGAAGTTAATTTTTGGATTTTATTCATAATAATTTTTATTTTTTATTTTTAGGGTTATTTTTGGGGATTGAACCTGGGACCTCATAATGGGAAGCTGGCACTCAAACCACTGAGCTACACCCACTTCCCTACAATAATTTTTAAAGTTAAGAATATTCAATGGCAACCTTCAGCATCCATGTATGGTACAAAATAGTCATGTAAAGGCGGTCATTATATGTATATAATGATACTCTCTTGGTCAAGCAAAGGCCAAATGATGCCATGCCATGCCAAGTGAAGCTGGGAAATAGTCTGAATAAGCAAAGCAGTGAAGAAACTTGCCATCCCATGACACATACACACAGAGGATGGCTGAACCCACCAGAACCCACTAGCACAACTCAGACACATTTTGTGCAATGTTAGTTTCACCAAAATAATATCATCTATAACATTAAAATTCACATTCTATCTAATTTTAATGGCTTTTTAGTTTATTTGCATGTCTCTAAAATTACTTTGCTTTTAGAGTTATATAAGGGAGGTAATTATAAGAAGTGCTCAAAAGCTTTATATTTTGCTTATTTATAACTAACATGATATAATTTCAATCCTGACTGAAACTGGTCCTTTCAATACTCTAAGTTGAGAAATGCTGCTTTTAGGGAATGCATTGACTAGCTTATCAGATCTCTCTCACAAAATTATACCCAAACAGCACTGCCAATCTCTGAGAGATGAAAAAGCAAAGAATTATGAGGATTAAATAAGATAATGCATGGGAATTACATTATATGGTGACTGTCACTTAGCCCTCAATAGGTTGGCTGTCATTATCATCATTATCCTAACCATCAGTCATCATCCATAGAAGCACATCCATTTTTCACTTGGAGATTGAAATTTGGGTACTAAACAGTTTGAATCAAGTAGCCAATCTGGTAATATACATTCATTTTTACCTTTCCTACCTTAACTAATTATTGTTCTTCTGGTACACTGACCACACTCACACTGTCAGCTGTTTTAGGTCTGCTACAACTGCTAAAAAAACAACAAAAGAGTAACATGTATTGTTCTGCTTGTATATAATAGCAGAAGTCATAATCCTTGGAATAAATACTAAAAGACTGAATAAAAAGGTATAAAAAAAGATGTCATCAAATCAGAAATTAAAACAAGATTGAAGTTCTTAATAAAAGAAATCACAAGTACAAGAAATAAAACTTTCTGGTTACATTAGAGCACATGTTCAGTGGAAATGTCATTATTTTTTTAAATTCAAGAAGTCCTCCAAAAATCACCAGAAAATAAGAAAGGAAATTGGAAACATTTATCCTGCTCCAAAAGAGAAGGATCAGTGGCTATCACTAACATTTATTCTCATTCTATTAAGTGGAAGCTGAACAAAATTCTAGACACTAAATCAAATCCGTGGCCACTGCAAGGGAGGCAGTATTTGGTTATCAATTTCAGAGAACACCAAAGTTGGATATGAGGCTTTCTACCAGGAGACATCTATGCCATAGGATACATTCTTACTACCTGCAAAATTTCCTTGCACACAGGACATATTACATTCCTTTTGCATTTCCATCTGACATTGGAATGTGGTTTCCAGGACTCAATCTATGCCCCCAGGATTCTGAAAGGATTCTCCAGGGCAAAAAAAGGGCTTTCCAGATTAGCTGGTTGAGCTCCCTGCCTTGGGCAAACATTACACTCTTTAATGCATATGATATACACGTATCAGTGAAAATGTAAATTCATTAAACCCCACAATTTGGGGGAAAAATAAAAAAAGGGCTGTCAGAACTTCAGCAATGGGAAAGGCTGAGGATTGGGAACTGTCTTAGTGTCCCAGGGCTACCATAACAAAGTATCACAAACTGGATGGCTTCCAGTAACAGAAATTTATTGTTTTATAGTTCTGGAGGCTAGAAGTCTGGAATCGAGGTGTTGGAAGGCATGCTCCCTCTGAATTCGGTAGGGATGAATCTATTCCGTGCTCCTCTTGGCTCCTGAGGCAGCCAGCAAGACTTGGGCTGCAATCTCTGCCTCAGTCCTCACCTGGCGTTCTCTCCCTGTGTGTCTGTGTTCAATTCTCCCGTCTTACAAGGACGTCAGTCATATTGCATCAGATCCCACTCTAATCTAGTTTGGTGTCATCTTAACTAACAAGATCTTCTAAGATCCTATTTCCAAATATGGTCACATTCACAGACCCCAGGGGTTAGGACTTGCACATGTCTTTTTTGGGGGGACACAATTCAAACCACAACAGGGGGGAAGTAAACTAAAGACGGGCTTAGACGGCAAAGGCCACAGTTGGTGGCTACCTGAGATGTGGGGGTGAGGGCGGGGAATGATGCTTGCTCTCTCTGGCTTCAGGACGAAGTACCAACTCCTTAGAAAGGCAGTGCAGGTCCTTCCAGACCTTGCCCAACTGCCGCCCCTCCTGCCCTGACCCTCCCTCACCATTTAATACCCCAGCTACACCAAATTCTCCCTTTCAATACCTTGTTCTTTCAGGCACTCAGGCATTTGCCTATAGGTTTTTTCTATACCTTTCTCTGGCTGAAATACCTTTCTCTGGCTGAAAAACTCTTGTTTATCATTCAAGACCCAAGGAAAACATTTCCACACATCTAAAGCTTTTTATATCCCTCTTCCCAGCAGCTTAATCCCTGGGTTTTGTTGTTGTTGTTGTTTTTATCCAAAGCATATTTCTCACTCTTCCATTGAGAGCTTATTTCACACTGGGTTGAACATCAAATTCATGATAACTTGGAAAGTGACTTTTCCTCTCAACATTCAAAATGTCATTCCTCCAGACACAAATCAGAGGACAACCCACCCCTCACCGTGAACTGTAATGATTTCTTTACCTGGCTTTACTAATGGACTTTCAGTTCTTAAGCCTACAAGAATGTTTCTCATTTATCTTTGTATCTAGCAATTTAGAAAGTGCTCAACAAATATTTTCTAAATAAATAATAAAAGATTGAGATTTGGCTGTTAAGGAGTTTTCATTTTGGAGTAATAAAAATGTTTTAAAATTGTGGTGATGAATGCACAACTCTGTGATTACATTAAAAGCCACTGACTGTAAACTTTGGATGGACTGTATGGTATGTGAATATATCTCAATAAAATTATTTTTTTAAAGAGTTTAAAATTCAACTATCTAAATTGTCTAGGGTTGCTTCCTGTGCTTAGCGTAATGTCTCAAAATAAAACTGCAGTTAAAAAGTAATTCCCATCATATCATAGTGGTATGTTCAGTAAGCAGTATTTCTCATCCCCCATGCCCCCTCCTCAGTTTATAAAAATGCTTGCTCTTTAATCATCCATGCTATCCCTTTCTTCAATTTTTCCATTCATTCTTAAAATATGTCAATATACCTGAAGGCAATTTTCTATAACTGAGACTTAGCAGAAGGTTTCCATTATTTCCAGTCCTATGTGGGTCCGAGTCCTGTCTGCACAGACTCAAAATGCATATTCAGCTGTGTTTGGGGCTCTCCAATTATTTGTTATTCCGTAGCTGTGTATTTTCCCTTGAAGCAAATTATTCTGCTTTTTAAGAGATCATAAGCTTTAAGTTTTCATAATCCCACTGAATGTTTTGTTCCTTTGTAGGATCAATTTACTTTAAAAAAATAATAATAAAGAAAGAAAAGAAATGAAGTTCTGGCTAATGGTTTAAAGTGGTAAGGATTCCCGATAGCAGTTCTGCCATCAAGCCGGAGGCGGGACACCGTCCTGGAGAAGCGGGGGGAAAGGTGGGGTAGGACGCTGGATTGAAACCACAGCCTTGCACTGCCCTGTGGTACCCTATGTTGGAGATTTTAATTCTAGTGGACAAGGCGGGTAGACATTTTTACAAGTGAATCTTTTCCTGAGAAGAGGTGCCAGATGACCTTAGGGAGTTAATTGAGTTTAAAAACTGGCCCATTATTTTAAAACAATTTTTTTTTTTTTAAAGAAGCAAAATAGAATTTGTTAAAGGGGAAACATGAGACCAGAAAAACACCTTCTTACATCTAAGTCATGAATTGAAAATCTTGAATGGTGTAACCCAGAGTATGACTCAGCGATCCTTAGGAGATTTCAGGGACTAATGCCAGATTCCAAGGGAAGAGGAAGATGCAGGGTCGTTATTCAAGGGACAAAGAAGAATGCTCTGGTAACTAATTTACCAGAAGTTAGAGGAAAGACAAGACCCTGAGGGCAAAGCAGAACCCAAAAAAGACACTGGCTCTAGGTCCAAAGAGAGAAATTAGCAAAGATTATCAGAAGTCCCTACCGGAAATCTAACACAAGCCCAGAGGACTCTCAGTGAAAAAACCTGAAAACCACTAACACCACCAGAATACAGAAATCGATGTTTTCATTTCCTACTTAATATGACAACTTGAAGTTTATCCCTATCCCTCTTCAAAAGGAAATAGATATTTCACAAAAATTACGTTACAACAAAAGTTTATAGTCTTTGATGCTGTAAAGATGTCTCAATGTCTAAATTATGAAGTTGTTAGAACACCTAAAATAAATTTAATAATTAGGTTTTTCAAGATAGCAGAGGGAAAGGAATGACTTAAAAAACCCTGAAACCTGATTACCAAAAAATGGGTGAAACTAAATTATCATAAATTTTAATAGAGTTTATACTTATTTTATTTGTACAATAATCTAGCTTATTTGTGAAGTCATGCTCACAATAAAATTCAAGCAAATGATCAACCAGATTTAAGCATCATACTACAGATTGGGAAAGATGCAATCCTCCTTCATTCGATCCCACTAAAATTACTGAGCACCTAGGATATTCCACATCTTTGGACACAATGGAAAATAGCAATACACAAAAAGATCCCATGCCTCACACTTAAATAAAATTTACTGTCACGTGTAGATTTCACCTGTCAACTCTTGGAAAGCACAGCCTCATTGCCTTTTATCAAGCATTCTTTCCACCTTGAATGTCTTCTTTCCCCAAAAGCACCCAACTCTCTAAACAGCTATATAATGAAGGATATATTACTAAACTCTGAGCCCTAGCTTCTCATTTGTGAAAAGGCCGCTGTGAGACTTAATCATTTTCAAGAGCCTAGTATGACTTCTTGCACTCTATAGGAATCAGTTACCATGTTCTCATCATTCAAGACCCAGCCTAAGACACCACTCCTTCATTCGATAATCTCTTCTTTTCTGGATGCCTTGAACTCTAATAGTTTAGCAGTTAATTTACAAAAAAAAATTTTTTTATTGGAGAAGTTATAGGTTACAGAAAAATCATGCAGAAAATACAGAGTGCCCATATAATATCCCTCACACGCAGTTTTCCCTATTTAATTGCTTTTTGTTCACCTACGTTACTAATTCCCCCCAGCACTACTGATACCCTTAAAGCATGTCCCATCTTGTACCCTGAAGTACTCAGTAAAGTACTAGTCTAAAAAATCATAGATCCATTTATTGTTGAAGCTCTGAGAAAAGCTGTATTTTTTTAAAGCAAACAATTTAGAGCTAGATATTAACTTTTAGAAAAGGTATAAAACTATACTCAATTCCTAACAAAAAGGCCCTTTTAAAAAGATTGTACAAACAAGGTGCTGTATTTTATGTGATAATGCTTTGCAAGTTTTGATATTATAAATTTTTGAGTTATCAGAACATCCTCATAATGGAGAATATAAATTTTCTCCATTATATGAGTCAAGTACAATATTAATTGTTTATTTCATCTACCATCTATAACAATTCTTCCATGCAGAAAATATTTACCATCTGGCTTCATGATTGTTCATAAGACTTTGCTCAAAAATAATTATGATACATTTATGTAATTAAATATTTTCTATGATACAAGTATCAGTACAAGTCTGACAATGGTTAAATGGTTAGCTTGGTGCTTGCTGAACATCAAATATAAGTTAGCACTAAGGTAATGAAATGTATAGGATGAAAATGTCTGCCAAAGGTAAAATATTTTAGAACGGGGTATTTAATTTGATCAAAAGATAGTAGAAGCAGGTAAGTAGGCAAGAGTTTAGTGTTTCCCTACTTGTCATATCTTGAATAACATCTTTTGAATTCTCATCCTCTCAAATTACTTGATCAAGTCCAAGATTAAGTCAACAGCCTAGTAAAATCTTGCTATGAACTACTGGTAAGTTTATCGTGACTAAATAACTGATCCAAATATTTTCTACTTAGTGTAATAAATATCACAGCCATCAAGGGGTTTAAGAAAAAGCTTTCAAAATGGAAACCTAATACTTACACATTTCTTCACTAGCGAATTTATAACAAAGTTGATGTAGACTAACAAAAGTAAAGGAGATCAAACTCTTACTAAGCATTTTTGTCACAACAGAGACTTTAATAGGTGCTCCCTTGCAAAAATGACACTTTTCTCAAAATTGCTCAAAGATTCACATAGCAATTCTTACCATGTCACTAACCTTATTTTATATTAAATTATAAAATGGTGCATTACACATGTTTTATGATCACACAGCTGTTCCTAAGTACAAAGTTTTAGTTTCTTGAATCTAATGAAAATAGCCAACTTTTTTTTGAAAAATATTTCAATATTTAGGATACAAGAATACAGTACAGTAAAAATACTGCCAATACCCACAGACATGAGTCAACATCAACTTCTAAGAGAGTACTTCAGCGTGGGGCTGGAGTACTTCAGCTCCAAAGCTCTTTCTCACTTTGGCCTATGACCACAGGGCTATGATTTTCTGTTGTTCTTCTTTTTCACAGAGAACCAAGCTAAAGGGGTCTAAAAATACCCTGTGAATAGCCTACAAGGAAGCAACAATTTATGCCAACTGAGCAGAAAAGAACGCTGATATTAAATTTCCTGCCTCTGTACTTCCTAGGGGAGAAGGCCTAGTAAAACATGTTTGTTGCTGTTGATCTGTTTGCAGAATCATTCCCTCAATTAGCTCCCGAAGACACAGATAGTATAATTAAGTAACTAAAGATAACATCCCCCAAGAAACTCAGTTTCAGCCTCAGGACCAAAAAGGACTGCAGCAGTGCCTCACTTGAAGATTTCGTTCTTGTCAAAGTTCACTCTCTGCTGGAGGTTCTAATGAATAGACAAACAGCCAAAAGTCACATGGTAAGCAGAAGACTAAGAAGAAACGGAAGAGCTAAGGCCTAACAAAAACCTGGATAATCTACAGTTTGATCATAAGCACTATGGTACCAAGACAAAATCTGTACCACTTTGGCCCAAGTAAATCATGGGGGAAAATGATACTTTAAAAATCTTTCAACTACAACTTAGAGAATCAAAATTTATTAAGAGCTGGAAAAGGCCTTAAAGATAATTTTATGGTTGAAGCATACATCACTAGAGGTAAGTGACTTGCCCAAGACCACGGAGCAATTTAGTTGCTGAGCAAGAACTAGAACCCAGTTTTGGCTTATTTTCAGGGCAAGGTTCAATACATCAACTCCCCTCTCCCCACTGAAGTTTGGTATCAATATGCTCTCTCATGCCTGAAAGGTATGATAAATTTAAAACTTGACTGAAAATATAAATACACACTGTAGTAGAATGAATTAAACCAGATTTGTCTGTTGAGCAATGCAAACAGGAATAGATGTCATTATATCAGGGTTGGAAATCAGGGTCCTCACATCAGTATTTTGTGAATACAGTAAGGGTAGCTCTGGGAGCAACTCCTGCCATTCATATTTTCACATGGGGGTGGGAGGGTAAGGATGTTTGTTCAGCAGACAGCAAAACTGCTGAGCCTGGAGAGTTGTGTCCAGCTTGGTTCACACATAATTTGAAGCCTGTCCTGGGTAGCCTGTAAGCAAGTCAGCCATGAAGACTTTTGTCTGACAAATTCCAATTCCAAATACCAACAATACAAGACTCAGAGCTAATAGCTACCATAAATGGTAATTCCCTATACACCCATTAGCCCCTGAGCTTTAATAAATATCACTAAAAGGCAGTGTCTACCATTTTTATGCTGCCTGAAAACTAGCAAGCGAAACTAGACTGAAGACAAAACCCAACCCCTACTCAGAATTTCTAAGGATGCCATAGGGGGTAAGATTCCCGGGCAGAAGGAGGGGAGAAGGGGGGAAGTCATTGGGCCCTCAACACAACAACGAAGAGGTTTTCTTACTTCATTTGGTTGTTTGTTATTTTGTTTTTACCAGATAACTCAAGAGTACAAAATAATAACAGCAAGAATCACCAAGACTTCCAGAGTTGCTCCCTGTGTCTTCATTTATACATTCCCACTCCTGTCAAACATTGGAGAAATGGCCAGAAAATCTCCCTCTCTTCCTAGTTTCTCCAAGCCACATGGGGAAGAATGCCAGTTTCAACACTGTTTCACAGAGGAGGAAGGGTACTGGGATGTAATGCAGAAGTGTTAAAAAACAAAACAAAACAAAAGAAAGCACACACCCACACAAAGGCAGTTCTCGGTCAAAATATCTAAGCCCTAGCCCACGCATAATGGCTGACTGGCCAACTAAACAACCCTTTATACATGTTGGCCCTCTCTTCCCACCCCATTCATCCAGCAAAACCTCAAACCAGGATCAATACAGCAAAGCACCATCTCTCACACAGACGCAGGAAGCTTACAGCTCTTTCTCCAGTTCCCTCAGGGACTATTCTGAACCTTCACTGGGCTCTGACCCAACCCAGAGGTGACCTGTCTCCCACTCTCCAGAGGAGATGGTGGCATCGGCCATGGTCAAAGTTCCATCCCTCCCACTCCAACTTTGCATACAAACCTATCTACATCATGCCAGTCCCTAAGACCCTAACTCCAGCACTCTAGCTGGAAGGCCTCCTCCCAATCACAACCAGCCTTCCAATTGCGTCCTTGACCCTGACTTCTTCTGGAGCCATAGGATATCCACCCCACTCCCTCTTCCTTTTTTTCAACTTTTCTTTATACTTTCCTTTTACACAGGCCATAAACTTGAAATACACACGATATAACTCATACACATTTTCTTAAGAAACGATACTCCCCTAGCAACCCTGGCCCTGCATTCTATTTGCTTCTCTAAACAGGCTTGATTTTCCATCTCAGACTTCTAATCTCTAGCCTGCCCCTTACATGTTGATTCCCCGGGGCATGATTCTTAGGTTCTGGCTCTTCTCACTCAACTTGTGCGATTTCATCCACTACCCCACTACCTCATCGTATCACCTAACAACTCTCTGCTAGTGACTTCCTAGATGGGTATCTTCAAGCCCAGACAAACTCCATCTTCAGAATACCATGTTCAAATATCTCCTGAGCACTGTCCGAACTTGTCAAGCTCACCAGCATCTCAAAGTCACACTTCTGATGAAGTCTTAACTTTCTTCTAAACCTGGCCCTGTGCTTGCGATCTCTTTTAAAAGCACTGGGGTCATAGCAATTTTTGTATCCCTAGCGTATAACTGTGCATTTGGGACTTAATAAGTGCTTAACGTGCAGAATGAATGTATGGATTAATTACTTGTAATATTATAATTTCCTATGCAACTAATATTTGGATCATGCGAACTAATAACATAATAGTTAGTGCCATAGGACATAGGTTATAAACTCCCAACACACCGATCTTCTTAAAAAGGGAATAAAATATACATGGGGAAGCATATCCAACACTGTAGTAACTTGTTTTAGAAACTAATGATTTTCAGTGACCAGAATATAGACAGGACTTTGAGACCACGTTATTTTTGCCTAACACACCAGAGAACTTTTCAAGCAGGCAGAAAAAGCAAGGCTCAACTTACTCTGGGGCAGCCTGGATTGCAATTGAGAAGTTAGTATAATTTTTTTTAAATGTGCTTATATATTTCTAAAGAAGTGATTAATGTGGTTACCATTTTCTTGTCCTAATGAAATAGATTTTCAGTTCCAGAACTGAGCTACAGTCCTTTCCAACACCAGCTTTCTATAATTTTTCAATTATTGTTAGGCTTAATCAATTTCTGTATTTCTGTTTAATTCCTTAAGTGTCCTTGTCAAACTTTGTTAACTTCCTTATTTATTAAGCCTCTCTTATATTTCAGTAAAAGGTTTACTTGCTTATCATTCAATCACATTTGAAGTCTTTCATCTCCCACTGAGAACAGACTGTGTACATAACAAAAATCTTCAGCATGTAATCAGGAATAGAAAAGAATAGAAATTTTCCGGGGTCAGCCTCACATCCTGTCAAAATTAGGTCTCGTGAGCTCTATGGGGACATTGACCACGGTTCTCAATAGTATATGAATCTGGACAACCACAAATGTATGTTTTTGCCTTTTGCTCATACACAAGACACACCAGGGGCTGCCTCAAGTTGAATGGCTCCTTGTATTCAGTTAGTTTCCCAGCCTATGCTCTCATCTCATTAGAATTTCTGTATCCTCTGGTCTTGCAGAGTTCCCTTTACCTTCTTTTGTATCAGACAAAAGATGGTAATTTACGTCTAATTAACGGAACTGAGTCATAATGAGTTCTTTTCTCTTAGACAGCATTTGAATGTCCAAAATAACCAGCGAGATTGGGCTTTTTAGTCTTGCTCCAGCTTAAGGTTTTAGAACACAATGCTCTTATTCAGGCCTCCTACTTTGCACACAGTCAGAGGGCTGGAGGTTATCCACATTGTGAAATTCTTTGGCTAGTTATTTCCAAAGTGATTTAATGGCATGCAGGCAGATTTTAATATTTTCTGCTAAGCAGCCCTGTTCAAACAGTCAAGCTTACGATTGCATCCTTTTTATGTCTCTTACTTATACTTTGAAATGATTTCTTCTGCCAGTTGATGAATTTGATAGCATTCTTTATGAGATCAATTTCCTTGCAGAAGATACAAAAGACAGGATGAAAGACAAGTTTGATGCAGAGCACACAAAGGGCCGTGCATCTGCAAAGAAAAGCATGATGCAGCATAAAGCAGCATAAAGTGGCATAAAGAGGCATAAAGCAGCATAAAGCAGCTCCCCCCCACCCCCCACCCCCATGCCAGGATGAGGGACAAAGAGGTAATGATGTAAACACAAGGAGCCTGCATAAAGAAAGCAAAAGCACATGTTCTAACAGAAACAGTAAGCGTGTTAAAGTACTTTTAAAAGCATCTTCTCACTCTCACCTGCCAGGGTATTTTAAAATGCCCTCTCTACATGTGGGCATGCCAACACATGCAAGCCACAGAGTTCTGTGTGACTGGCACCACGGCCTCCTGCAAGTACGCCATCTAGACGTATCAGGTTTTTACTCCTGAAACTGTCTTCATCCAGACTTTCTATTACATTGGGTTCAAAAGAAAGAAAAGAAAAAATCCCTCCTCTCTACACCTCAAATACCTCAAAACCCAAATACAGATACCTTTAATATAGCATTGCTACATAAAAAAGAAAAAAAAAAAGTGAAAGACCATTTAACTGTCATCATGTTCTGCTAAAATACATATTCTCCTCTGCTCCAATCTTTACTGGGAAAGCCACTTAATAAAAACAAAAACAAAACAAAACAAAACAAAAAACAATGCTGACCGAACTTTCATCATGGGAGCCCTGGGACTGGGAAATTATAGCTCTGTTACACAAAAGGACAAGCAAATCCAGGCTACAGATACTCAGATTTTTCTTGTTTGTCTCCTTATCTTTTTCTTCCCCTCTGAGAGTATAGAAAGGTAGAGCTTATTACAAATGCAAAATCCTCAATAAATATGCTTGATTTGACAAAATGGAAAGCTAATTCTTTGGTTACTAGGCTGCTTGGTGAAAATATTAAACCAGAGAGTAAATCAAAGTAAATTAAACACTACCTTGGTTAATTAGGCTTAATGGGTGAGAAGGAACTAATTTATAACGTTAAATTGACAAAAACAAGTTAAAGAAAAAAGAGACTTTCATATCAGATTAAAGTGTAATTTCCTTCTTTTACGTTTTTTAATATTTGGGTTCTCAGAAAATGAAGTACATTTTTAAGTATATAAATAAAAATCAACATAGGCACTTCTAAGTAACTGTCCTTGTACCCTGAGACTTAATATCTCGTATGAGAAAAAAGACATACATAAGAAGCCTCGAATCATACAAATGGCTTTGAAAGTTAATTTATAAGTTTGACACTTGAAGCACATTTTTTTCCATTCAAACTACATTTAAAAATCATGCGGTCACCTCCAAGTTAGCTCAGAGAACCCTTTCTAACCTAAAGCATAGCTGAATCAATAGCACAAAGAACCTCACGGGGCTGCCTCCCACCCTCCAGTGGATGGTTGAAGGCTTGCAGACCCTGAGTGTGATGAGGGATGAAACGTGTGTCCTAGAGGGCTCCAGCAAGCCCGGGACCTCCCAAAGTAGGCTGATAGAGGAAAAAGGGCTTCTAGCACCAATAGCTTACATCAGTGGTGGGGAAGGGTTCCTATGTGGCGGTAGTGGTGGCAGGGGTGAGGGGAAGAGGGTGTGGTTACATGGCAGCCACTTTCATGATACCTCAAGTGTTTCTAAACTTGGGGCTGTCTGTACATACCAAAAGATAACCATAATACACAACAATGTAAGTGCAAAGTGAGTAGGAGCAAATATTGTGTATCATGAGACAAAACATTTTCAATGCTGGGCATCGGGACTACAGTGCAAACTCAAAGGGAAACAAATCAAATATGGCTTTTTAAAAAATTAATAGATAATTACATTTAAACATAACTTACAAATAGCCGTTCTAAAAGAGCTTTGTAAAGAAACAAAAAACCTACATGCCTGTGACTTAATTTTGTTCATTTGTTCTTTCTCATAACTGAATATGCATAGACTCAGAAAGAAAAAGGAACAGAGTTTACCAAGAGATCACTTTACTTGTCATTCATACCTATCCATGCTTCCCCAAAGACTCTTTGATAATATGGAACAAGTAGAAAGAAACTTCTTAAAAACTAAAATGCCAAACAACTTCTCTGACTCTAAACCAGATCAGGACACCATGAACCGATAATTTTCTGGAAAAAGAGTTAGGACCTCAAATAAAGGAGTCATAAAGCCCTTCTAAACTACCAAAGACAATCAAAGAAAAATATTCAGTCACAACTTAGAAAGGTAACCAATCACATAAATGTCTTTGCATTAAAATTATATATAAAATCTTCACGTTTTAACTATTATTATAGCCAGTAGCATCTTCTAAATACAAAGAAAATTTTAAATGCTTATTGTGTCTCTCTGAATCGGGGTATTTAGGTTTTTACAGTCTGTTTTTTTTCAAAAAGTTGCATATAAATCCTCATTCTGTAAATAGAGTCATCCATAAACGTACTCAAATTACTGAAGTAATTTCAAATGCAGCTCTGTAAGTCAGATAATCTTTTCCAACGTAACAATAATTTATTGACTTCCTCACTGGTTATATCTGTAACTGGTTTTCTTAGAGAAAGACTAGAGGAAGTAAGACTAATTGAATTCATGATTAGTACTCTTACCAGGTCTTATCCCAAATACATTCAACACCAAGTATTTATTGGGTACCTCCTACCTGCAGGACAGCGAAAATTACCAATTCCTGCCCTAAAGGAACTCTCCACACTTCAGATCCACCTTTGGCAGAGAATCTTCAATATCTACCACGGATTGTGCTTTATGAACTTTTTGATTTTATATCCTCTTAGTCAATCTTTGAGGTTTCAGTGGTAAAGACTAATGTCTAGTTAGCTTGCTTCAAAAAACTATTAAATGTCATAGCTGTAAGGACCTTGGAGATCAATTAGTCAGGCTGCTCCTTTCCTTTTTAAATACAAGTAACCATTTATACTTTACCAGCAAAACAAAAGAAAAAAACCTGAAACTACACAAAAACACAGAACTATGCACCCCCAATATTAGTAATTGTTCTCTTTTAGTATCTGTTGACTAAGATAACAGATAATGAAACAACTACTTTGAATTCGGTATGCTTTTAAATGTGTATTTCATTAATCTCAATAACATCCAGATCAATTTGAAGAACAGTGACAAATGTATGGTATTGGCTGACATATGGATTTGTGTACTGGGTAATAATTCTCAGGCCCCTTGAAGGCAAGAAACGAAAAATCTCATCCATCTCCTTCATGTCACAGTTGAAGAACAACTGAAGGGCAGAAAAGCCGGAGCCATCTTCCCCAGGATATACCACTGGCAAGAAACATAGCTGAATTGAGAACCGAAGTCTACTAGCTTCCATCCAGAAGCGTCTATGAACAAATACTCAGGTGCTACCCATACCCTTTTTCCTTCAGGTACAAAACTCAAAAGTAAACTCTCATTATCTTGACTAGAATATCTTCTATTGCATTCCAGCAAGTTCTTGCCAATACTATAAATGCTTTTCCCCTTCGAATCTTTTGGTAGATAGGAATTTAACAAAAGCTAAACTATAACTTGGGGGAAAAAGACAAATTTCTCTTTATTGTACATAGAACAATGTATCTATCATGGCCTAAAAACACCCAGCAACCAGCATAGTATTTCTAATGTAACCTGAATCTTTCTGGTTTCGGGAGGGAAAAAAAAACTCCTTTCATTCCTTTTCACTCTGCCTACAACTAAAACACTGAGATAACAGAGATTAAGCCTTAAATTTCTATTTCAAGGTGGTAGAATCACAAGAGGACTGAAAAAGCATTTGTCTCTACAAGCTAATACCCGGTACGTTAGTCCTTGGAGCATTTATATTGATTTTGTATTTAATTGCATAGGCTGACTTTTCCCTATTTTCCAGGACAAAGTTGTAAAAATGAAAGGATCTAGATATACTCTGATATGAAGTCAAAAGAAGAATGTAAACTTATAAGAGTCATGGTTTCTGTAATATCTGTATGACTGCAAAAAAGGTTTTTTTTCCTACTAGAAATGGACACCAAGGACCATAAACCAAATTGAGCGCAGAGGTTATAGAAGTGTATGTTCCTCCCTTACCTTCATTATTGCCCTCACTGTTCTTTAATTGCTTTGAAAAATAGGAAGAAAACGAAAAACACCTCTTGGCACTAAAATGCCTTTCATCTACTCTGTAACTAATTGAGTTTTCCTTTAGATAAGTTAGTAAAAGTTTGTCCTTCAGTCTGTCTGGCAAGTATTTCATAACTCTTTCAACATGTTTTTGCAAAGTAGTGGAAAAAAAGTGTCATTCATTTCTCTTACCAGCAAAGAAGATAAATCAATATTTTGATGGAAATGAAACAATTCATCCTATGATTAACTCAAATTATTTTTCAAAGTATATGTTTCCTGAAGCTTCATAGAAAGTGTTGCTTTACATATAACCTACAGATTGGTATCTGAAAGACCTATTACTGGAAAAATCAATTAACAAAATATCAATGTTTTAGGGCACCCTTATTGGCTTATATGAAAGGTACACTAATAAACTTTCTAAAGAAATATGGTAGATTTAATCTTTGATTGGGTTAACTGGGCTATTTTATACCCTCTTTAAATTACTCTCTCACAAACCAAAAACAAACCCCTCACTTCCAAATGGCTCTATAAGACCATCTAATTTTCTTGGACCAACATTTAATGATAGTCTTTCTTCTTTACCTTTAAGACCAAGAATAGAAGACTCTGGGAAAATCAGAAAAATACCTGACCAGGATGTCAATCCAATATCAGGTAGTGCTAGGATTTCACTGAAGAAATGATTACTTTTGTGTATAAATTTGAAATGCTTAAATATAAAACAAAATATAAATAAGTCAAAGAGGAAGAATAGCATACATAAAGTTGGACTGCTCACCCCTCAGAAGCCCAATGTAATTAAAACTGCAACTCGATCCAATTATCAAAAGTCCTTGAATAGTCCTATGTCAAGGAATAGGATTAAATTATTGAACAGAAGACAAAAAAAAAAAGCATGAAAATAATCTAAAACTATAAAGCCCTCCAAGAACTAAATAGCTAAAAATGATAATATACGTTATTATAGTCTAAGATGCAAAGTCTCTGAAAAAAACCAGCAAGAAAAAGTCTATAATCATGGGTAGTATCGAATCACATTTCTAGTGTTTATTTCTAATTTTACGTACGTTCTATAGAATGAATGAAATTATAGGAGAAAGTAAATCATAGAAATCTTCTTATCTATCCCTTCATTTTAACAGCAAGGGCTGAGGCCCATTAATAATAAATGATTTTCTTGACAACCAAGAGGAGTCAGTTAATATTCAAGCCTTGACCTCCCCCCTACATCTAAGTTATGTACTCTTTCCAAAGACAACCAAAGAATTTTAATGTTTTTCATATTATTGAGAAAATCACATATGTAGATAATACTGAAATGTCACTTCTGTCAATCCGAAGGTCTTGTTAAAAAGGATAATGACAATAGAGTTGTCTTCTGTTTCATAAGACATCACAACCTAACAGGTACCCCAAAAATGTTGGGAACAGGGGTTCTGCTCATCTTCTTTTTGTTCAAGAACACCTTTGAGAATTCAGTTGCCAGTTGCTAATGCTATGAACCCCCTTTTCCAGAAAAACGTGCATCCTATATACACAAATCTGGTATCTGAGTTCTATTATTCCCCCCCATTCCCCCGCCCAAAGAGTAGTATTCTAGAATTAAAACCACTGACATAGACCAAAAACAAACTAACGAAGACTGAGTTAGAAGCTGCAAGGTGGAGTCTCACTGGCCTGAGCACCATTCTAATGGAAAGACTATTCCCATGCAATAAATAAGGTAGTAGTCCAAAACAAGTTTTAAAAATTCAGTGAACAGATAATAGAAAATTTCGAGAGTTTCTTTCTGCCCTTTAAACCTTCTAATCCTAGATGGCAGATACTATGTTAGCTGTGTCTCATGTGATTAATATATACAAGTCCTTACCTTTTAAGGTAAGCAACGTAAAAAAATTAAAAACTTGACCATACATGACAGAAATGGTCTGTGTGTGCTAAATGTGTTCTATGTTTGTCAAAATTTATTAAATTATACCCTAAAAAAGGTGAATTTTATTGTATGTAAATTATACCTCAATAAATGACTTAAAAATTTTTTTTGACCATATGGTTCAAATAAAATATTGTTAAAATGTTATTACTGCCAATCAGTTATATGATAAAGACATTTTTCCTTGACTATTCTATTCTGCCCCTTTACATATATATTATTATACCTAAAAAAAACTAATACATAAACTTAGTAGCAATCTGTAGATGTTTTTGTCACAGAGAACCATAACTAAACCCAAAAAGAAAATTTTAGTCTCATATTTTCAAAAGCAAAGAACAGAAAAATAAATATCACAGTTCTCAGATCCATGATTCATTCTTGGAGGTATATATGGGATTGAGAGAAATAGGGAGATAGGGAGGGTCTGAGCCACAAATGTGTCAACTATATGGGATAGAGGGAAATAGGGAGATAGGGAGGGTTTGAGCCACAAATGTGTCAACTTGTTTTCCATAGTCCATATACGAATGAATATAAATTATTCTTGGATCTGATTAAAAACTCTTAGGCTCAGTAATTACATAGGTAAATGTCCTTGTTCATAGGAAATGTACATGGAAGTACTATGTGTTCAAGGAGTATGATGTGTGCAACCTGCTCTCAAATGGTCAGGAAATATATGGATGGATAGATGGATGAATAGAGTGATATGGCAAGGGTGGCAGAATGTTGAAACTGATGGATCTGGGTATCTGGGGGCTGGGGGCAGGAGTATGCCAGAGTTCTCTGTATGGAATTTTGTATTGTTTTTGCAAAGTCTTGTAAGTTTGGAATTATTTCAAAATAAAAAGTTAAAAAAATCCTTAGGTTCAAATGTGTAAATATGTGCATAAAATTCTTCACCGAATTTATGAAGAAATATATCCTCTGTTTTTTAAATACTGCCTTTTTGGAAAAAAATCTCAGGTAGTCTGAGAAAGTCACAACTACTCTGGAATTCAGTTTCCTCAATAGTAAAAGAAGGGGAAAAAAAGGATGGTTTCTAAAGTTCCTGCCATCTCTCAATACTAGATTTCTATAACTTAAAGTTTTTAATGAATGAGGGTGGAAAATTCACAATTGTCCACACTAATTTAATTAAAAACCTATTAGGTCTGGAAAAATAACCTTTAAAGAATTTATAATGTGGTAAACATATTTTTCCCAATAACTTCTGATCACTACTGTTTAAATAAGGTATCTCAGCCCGTAGTTTTAGTGCTTAAATCTATTCAAAGCTCTAAAATCAGATTTCACACTCTGTGAATTACCTAGGGACCCAAGTTATTCCTCCTTGTAAATGGTCTGGCCAGACTTCAGGGACCAGGGCTTTTGCATTTTTATATACTCCTTGCCCAATAAAGCTTAGGACAGTACTCAGAAATCCAATAAATGCTTGCTGAATGAATGAATAAACTTAGGAGTGATTGCTCTGTGTTAGGCATGGGGAATTAAATTACAAAAAAAGAGAAGAGAATGTAACTATGGGCTCCCACTCCACAGGAAGCACCCAGGGTGTAAGGGAGATAAGCATGCAAAAAAAAAAAAAAATTAATTACAATGTGCTCTGATTAAAGTTCCACAATGGTAAGTCTATACAGGGTAACAACAACAGAGAAAAGGGATGGATGAATTGGTATGAGGCATAAGAGGCTGTTAGTATGAATTAGCCAGGTGCATTCTAATGTCAGAAAGTAAACCATTTGAAAATTATGTATTTTGTACTAGCCTTGCTTCTGAGAGTGGCTTAGAGATGTTTTTATTCCTTAAAATGTCTGGCGCCAACTGAGAACCCAATAGCATGAGGGGCTATTCCCATTATACCACTGGTTGACTAAAAATACACACGTAAAATTTTACATAAATATAATGATATTTAACCTGGAATAACTACATAAATGGTCTTAAGTGTGGCAAAGAAAAGGTTCTACCAGGCAAATATTGGAGCAAATATGAACAAAGAGTTTAACACAAGACAAAACTCCAGTAGTCAATACTACTAGAAGAAGATTGATCCTTCCTAATAATAAAAAATGTATAAATTGAAGCAACCTTGTGATACCATTTTATGGCTGCTAAGCAAGTAGCATTTTTTTATAACACAAAAAACACATAATGATGGAGAAACTATTGCAGGAAATACTATTAGTTAGCACCACATTTTTAGAAGGCAACTTGAAAATAAACAACCAAAGCAATTAAGTAGTTCCAAGTAATTCCACTCCTAGGAATATATGCTCCCAAAACCCCACAAAAAATAAGCATTAAGTTATTCAATTGACATTATCTATAATAATCAAAAAGTATGTTGGGGGGAATCCCAAATGACCAAGTTAGGGGAGAATTTTAACAAATTTACAAAATCTAATATTATGTTCCCAATACTTTATAATCACAAAAACATGGCATGAAAAAAAAATGTGTTATGGGAAATGTATAAAAGTTGAAATGCCACGTGCATTTTTCAAATAAGAATTAAACAGCATGAATCAACATTTGCTCTCCTGAAGCAGCAATACTTAAAAAGATGACAAGCTAAGCAAGCTAGCTCCCCAAGAAAGATCATATGCAAAATTTAAAATCTGCCAATGTAGCAGAAGTATGCAAATTTATAATAACATTGGACAATTTTTCTCATGAACATAAGTCATCTTTCAGTGTCTAGCACACAGGCCACCTCTTTCAGCTGCCCAATTCCCACAGCAGAAAGTAATATTTTCTCCATCTTCTATACTTCCAATGCACTCTGCTTGGATTCCTCCTAAGGCATTAATCATGATCTGCCGTATAGTAGACGGTTTATTTGTATCTGCTCTGATTTGCTGGATGGGAGGCAGCAGGACCCCTTCTTCAATTCTGGATCTGTGTCTACAAAGAATAAATGTGTGGTTTGTGTTTCCTGGATTTAGATATCTGAAACAAAGCTAGGAAGAAACCAAGGAGGGCTTGGAAATGCAGATAAAGAGTCCTCCCACCTATGGTTATAATATCCAGAAGAAAATTAAGTTATGTAGTTTTGTTCTTTTATAACAATTTTATAAAAATTGAAATCATGAAAAATATTAAAACCAGAATCCAACCTTATCAATAAAAAGAGATGGTTGGACTAAAAAACTCATTGGTGATTCTCTGCACTCCAACTTAAATACATTAGAACAACTTTACTGTAAATGGACACTGAAATAAGAGATGAAAATAATGACTTTTATAATTTTTTCATATTCTTAGGCATTTTCAAAATTTGATTAAAAATGGACAGTTTTTTTTTTGTTGTTGTTAATTTCCTTTTATTCAGAAAAGAACATATTAGGACGATCACAAAGGAATCTTCCAAACTGTCATATAGCAGAGGGTTTATTTGTACCTGCTCAGACTTGCTGGATAGGAGGCAGTAGTACTCTGTCTTCAATTCAATATATTGAATTGAACATGTTTCAGTGTTTCAATATGTATAGCCTATGTCCCAAAAATTTCATTTACAGAAAATTTATCCTAAGAAAATAATCACAGATGTAATGACAAAGATTAAGCTACAAGGATGTTAATCTCAGAAATGCATATAATAGGAAAAAGTTGGGGGGAGGGTGAGTAGTAAATGTATTTTTGAGGTACCAGGATCAGGGATTGAACTCAGGACCTTGTATGTGGGGAGCCAGCACCCAATCACTGAGCCACATCGGCTCCCCTGAGTTGGTTTTGTCATTTGTTTGCTTGTTGTCTGCTTTTTGTTTTTAGGAGGCCCAAATAACCAAACTCGGGACACCTCCCATGTGGGAAGCAGGTGCTCAAACACTTGAGCCAAATCCACTCCCCTTCTATGGTAGGAATTTTATTAAATAAACTATAAAACATCTGTATGTTATACTGTTACATCAGCATTAATATACTATTGAAGATATTCAATAGCATTGGAAAATATTGCCATTAAGGAAAACTGCATAAATCTACAGTGGAAGTCAATTTTTTAAAAAAAGAAAAGAAAAAAAAAAAACCTATACACACGTAGGAAAGAACTGAATGGATATAACTAACCCAGATTTAAGAGTCTCTCCAAGAGGTAGCTAAGTCGGTCTATTACAGGTATTATTTATTTATTCCTTTTGCTCATCTGTTGTTTCAAGGTAATTTCAGCATACTGTTTAAAAAAATGAACACACATGATTATACATTCTAATTTTCTACAGCAAACATGTATTACATTTTTTATGAGGGGAAGCAAACTATTACTAACACAGTCTTTAAGAATATTGGTGTTTCCATTATATTTTAAGGACTACCATATACCAACAAACAATTTGTAATATTGGGATTTATTTGGCATTAACCACACCCCCTAATGGCAATTTTGTAAGAACAAAAAGGAATGCAGGTCAAGAGGACTTTATAGTTTTATGGTGGAAATACCAGATTAAGAGAAAATAGACTCAATTATTAATAGAATGCACAACGCATTTCCAAAATACAGATGCTATGCACAATTTCTTATGTTTGTAGTCATGCCAATAAGGTTATCAGTTGTAAGATTTCCTTAACACTACTGAATCAATTAAAATTCTAAAAGTTTTTATCTATACAATAAAAATAAAGTCAATGGACAAGAAACTGCTAGAAAGAAGTTTAATAAAGGCAAAATGACCCAAACCCAAAGTGAGTTAGGGTGAAGAGAAGAGGTAACAATAAATATTAAGTACAACATGAAAAAGAAAAAGAGGCCATGGAAATATAAAAGAAACTGAATGGCAGTGATGATATTAAAGAAAGCAAATACCAAGTGCAATTTCAGAGAAGAAAAAAAGAAATTTCTTTTGACTATTTTTGAATACATTCAAAAATAAGAATAACCTTCAGATGGGCCCATATGTAAAATATACAGATCAAATAATATATTTTAAATAAATAAGTGAAAACAAAAGCATTTCCAGACCTACATAATGGAAATTTATTATTCTTTAACTTCTATAATAAGTATTCACCCATTTATCCATCCATCCATCCATCCATCCATCCATCTACCCATCCATCCATCCATTCCTCCATCCAATATTTCTTGAGCACCGATATCAGCAGAGTTCTGTCTCAGACCCTGGGCCAACACAGAGCCTAACTATTATGGTATGTATGAGCAAGTCAGAAGGGCCCTGAGTTTCTCCAAGTCTGATATATGGCAAAACTTATCTGAGGTCTTCAGTTTAGCTTGGCAGATTTTTTAACTATGACACAATCCAATGTCACTCACATGCATATATAACTCCCATAGGTGTAGGAAATTTTTAATAGAAACTATAAATTTTCTGTTGGAAATTAAAGAACTGAAATGATTAGACTCTCCACTGTGATTACCGTAAATTTGAAAATATAACTCACTACAGGCTTCCCTGCAATATGCACACTTCCCAACTCACTAGCTGAAGCTTTATCCCTTTTCTATTCCACTGAGCAAGCAAGTCTGAATGCAGGTGAGACTAACACCATAATAAAGAAGTAGCATCCATCCAATTGTATGTTTTAGAAAAGTAAACTGGTTGCAAACTTTATTAAATATTATTAGTATCCTATTACTTGTGACACTTCATATTTGATGTCAACACACACTTTCTGGGCACCCCAGTAGAGAACTGACTGTCTAGTGTACATGATGATTTAGGGATGTAAAACATGCCTCTAACACAGCTTCTGCTAATGACTAGAATCTATGATAATGGTTAAATAACTTTCCAGTCACATTGTAAATAGAATACCTTAGTGGTTTGCTCCCTGTTAATATTTTATACATTCAAACTTGTGTTCAAGGGTATTTCAGAGCTTCCCATGTTTCACAATTTGGAACTATACACATAACCTCCGCCTCCCTGGCAATGTTGCATGAACCCTGGAGCTATTTATAAGGTCCTCCTGACTAAACACAGCTCAAGTTTCATCTACCATAATGAAGTTAGTGGCAAATTTTTCTGCCTTTCAAAGTCATCTGCACCTGTATGCATTGCTTTAACAGCACCCTATTAACTTATATTTCTCCAAAAGCCACCTGGAGACTTGACTGTAACCACACCTGTGATTTATAAACAAATACACCATAACACATTTGGGAATTTAATCTCACCAAGCTCATTTAATACCTATGTGCAATTTAATTTGAGCCAAATGCTAGGTTTGCCTGAAATAGCAGTTCTTGGGGATTCAGAGTTTTAAAAAGAGAAAGAGTTGATTCAAGTATAAGAATAAACTTTTTTGGAATCCAGGAAACTAAACTGCATAGCTCAAAGCACACAATAGATTACACAAATCTGACCTGAGCATGAAAGGGGTTTCTAATTTCCTTGATTGCTTAAGAAGCATTACATACATACAGCAGTAGAAAATTACTTCACCCTACAAGACATTTTTTGGTTATAATAAGTGTCCTATCAAAGCCAAAATTAGCCACGTGTGCACCTGTTTCGGTTTTTCTCTGCCCCCTCCATTTCTACCTACAACTGTCCCCATTTCTCAAACTGCTCAGAGGAAACCAGCAATGGATGTTTAGGGTGGGAGAAGAAAATATTTGGACAGACCCAACTTGCTGGTGGACAGCAGCCAAGTTCCAGAGCCTTCCTAGTACCCAGAGCTTTCTGGAAAGAAATGCCCACAAGTTCCACCAACTCACTCTTATCATGGAACGAAAGCTAGATATCCTATGAAATCGGCCTGTGTCCTAGTTTTCCAGTTGGAAGGGAAAGTAAGGAGTGGTTTCTCCCTCTCTTTGTGGGAAACTATAGGTTTTCCATTAACCAGGAAATGGTGAGTTGAATTTTAGTAAAAAATCTTTTTTTAAAGTTTTAAATTAAAGAGAGAAACAAGATCCCAATCATTTGGAATTACTGACTGCAAGATGTCTAAAGATTTAAGAAATGAAAATTTTCAAGCCCAGTTTGGGTATTCTGACTCTTCACTGCAGAACCATTTCTTGAAATATTTTCTAAAAGTTAGGAACAAAAAGAGTAGAGTACCACAGACCAAAATCATTGCTTTCTGGTTCTATGTGACCAGCCCTGTCATCAAGGCTCTGGATCCTGTGCAGGACAGGAGAGCCATTTCCAGTCCAAGAATCCAAGAGCGAGTGACATCGCAGTTGGTACCCTGGGAAAGATGAATTGCAGCGCAGATTATTTTTTAAATGAATATGCAAATTATTCCCTTTCCTTTTTAAGTCAAGAGTTTAGGCACTTAATGTAAATTAAATATAGAAAAGCTTAAAACTTATCTTGTGATTTGAAGCAGATTACTGTTATTAGAGGCCTTATTTATTTGACTTATTTATGGGAAACATGGGGGCAGAGAGGAAGTTGTAGCCCAAACTGAGGAACTGAAATGGAAATGAGAGGAAAACACAAAGTATTTATTTTGTGCATAGGTTATCAGTATACAGTGAGCATTGCCAAATACCTAAAAATCCCTAACACTGCTAACGGAAACTGGCTTGCAGGTTATAAGCAAATTTAGAGTCTAAGTCTGAAGTCAGGCAAAATACTTTTTACATACAGCAGAGGTGATTATAATCAATATGTATTATTTACTTATAAAGAAAACTCTGTTTTCACTGGTTACTCAGTAGTAGGTACTCATAGTATGTAGGAACTCAGTAAACAGCAGATGAAGAAAGAAATGAAATGATGTAAGGATCTGGGGCCCAACTGATAAACCCTTAGTATCATAT
>JAQZBX010028711.1:0-27674 GCA_029593785.1 Cabassous unicinctus
AAAAAACATGCTTATCTTTGGTTAGTAGCAATGTTTCAATATCGGTTCATCAATTGTAACAAATGCACCACACTAATGCAAGATGTCAATAGTAGGGGAAACTGTGTGTGTGCGCGCGTTTGTGGGGGATGGGGGGTTTATATGGGAACTCCCTATATTTTTGGTGTAATTTTTCTGTAAATGTAAATCTAAAACTTCTCTAAAAATAAAGTTTAATAATGCAAAAAGTTAAAAAAAAAACATGCTTATCCTTGTTTATAATAAAAGAAATGCACACAAAAAGAGTGCATTTATATATCAAATTAGCAATTAAAAAAAAATACCCAGATTGGTCAGAGAAGAGGGAAACAGGCACTGTTACCCACTGTGAATGGAAATATAGACAGATTTTTCGGGGGGGAGGGCAGTGTGGCAAGATGTATCAAGAGCCTTAAAAATATGATTTTCTTTTGAACCTGAAAAAAGAACTAATCAGAGATACTTCTTGTGTTGGTTAGTTATTGCTGCATAACAAATGAGACTAAACCTTGAAGGTTACAACAATTATTTATGCTCACTCAGGCTTTTGCAGGTTGGGTGGGGACTGGCTGATCTAAGCTGGGCTCAACTGGGCAGCTCTGCTTTCAGCTGCAGGTCCAGCTGGGTGTGGCTTCTCTGTGTCTGTTGGGATTAGGTTTGTTCCATCTATATCCCTCTGGGGCTCATTTTTTGGTGAAAGCAGTGGCACAAGAGAGCAAACAGAAACACAGGAGGTCTAGGTTAACAAGGGGCATACTGTCACTGCGGCCCACGTTTCATTGACCAAAACATGTCAAATTCTTGAGCCCAAAGTCATGGGTCAGGGAAGTTCACTCCACTTCCAGTGGGAGGATGGATGCCAAAAAGCATGTAAACTGAGAGGAGGGAAGAACTGGGACCAATAAAGACAGATGGAAGCTTATCTCCAGGTTCTTTGGAATATTGTGTATGACACTGTGGAGTCACATGGTTGTACAATTAATTCTGCAAATTCAACTACATGTGTTCAGAAAAATGAAAAGAAATAGTGGTTTAAATTATATTTTGCACATATCTTCTTTATTATATGATATATAGTATCACAATATTATACATTTATACACACTAATTACAATACATGGCTTTGGATAAAATTAATTCTGCACTTCATGTGCAGAATTTAAGGGACTTTCAAAGGTGTTTTGACTTATGTGATTTTCCACTTTTGAACTGAGATTTCTTTCTATTGTAGAGAAAAATTGTAACTGGTCAGTGAATAATATAGTACATAAAATGCAATTGCACACTCTTCAATATGTAAACCGTATTACAGAGGTATATATTTATCTTAAGAGAAAAATTTTATAAAACTATATGTGCAGATGGATCATAATGTAATAAAAACAGTCTCTACCTTCTGCCCCCCCTCCCATTCCAGATTCAGAAGCAGAGACCTGTCAATCTTACCTTATAATGCTTCCTGGGTCTGTACACTTATCTTCACCCCCTCTGCCTCTTCCATGGTCCAAGTCATACCGTCAATGGCCTAAATGACTCCCACAGCCTCCAGCTGGTCTCTTCTTTCAGTCTTGCCCCCACCAATCCATTCACCCCAAACAGCCAGAGTGATTTTTGCTCTTATTACTTTCCTTGGCTTAAACCATTCAGAAACCCCCCACTGCCATTACAAGGATGCCACCCTCCAGCCATGGTGTATCCAGTGCCCACTCACTCCTAGGCCCTGCCATTCTACCCAGCCAAAGTTTCTTCTCCAACCCAAGGGATGTCATCATCAAGGTGGTGCTCTGTCCCTGAACACCAGCTCCTGGCAACCCTGGACTCCTCTGCCACATGGCAAGGCACATGGCAGCTTCTGCTGGTCTCTCCCTTCTCTTCCAGGTTTCATTGCTTTCAGCTTCTTACTTCCATGGCTTTCTCTCTTCTTTGTCTGAATTTCATTCTCTTATAAAGGACCCCAATAATAGGATTAAGACCCATCCTGATTGAGGTGGGACATACATTAACAGATGTAGCCTCATCAAAAGTCCTACTTACAATGGGTTCACACCCACAAGAATGGATTCAATTTAAGAATATGTTTTTCTGGGGTACATACAGCTTCAAACCACCACACCCCCTTACTGTCAAGCACAGGACCTGGCAAATAGTAGCTATATAGATACATATATGTTTCATAAATGAATTATTTTAAAAGTGCAAATGTTTAGAAAAAATAAAAGATTGGAGAGAAACACCAAAGCATGCATCTCTGGTAGTAGGATTATGATTGATATTTACTTTTTAAAATATTTTTCCATGATTCTAAGAGTATATATATTCATAAGCAGAAAAAAATAATTGCCATTTAAAGTAAACAAAAATAAAGCACCATATGTATCAGTGAAGAGACCAGAATCTTCTCCCTGCTGAATACTGTCAGTCTTGGTCCCCCGTGGATACATAGGGGGTAGTCGTTGTGCGGGACCCTCAAAGGATGGGAGGTACAGGGACCACCCACGCTGGGTGGGCTGTGAAGAGAGGTGGGACTGTGGCTGGAGGCAGACAGGTGGCATCCCGGGAGCACTTTATATTTTGACATGGGATATAGTAAGTCGGGTCTGTGTGCTGATAGGAACACCCCAGTAGGGAGGGAGAAATTAAAAATTCAGGAGAGAGGGTATAATTTCAGAAGTGATGTCGTCATGAGAACCAGAGGGCAAGGGCTTCTGAGGACTGGTGGGAGCAGGAAGGAGGGCAACAATGAGAATCAAGCTGCAGGTAGCCAGTGGATTTGGTGGTGGGGAGATGAGGGATGAGGCAGTTCTCTCTTGATCATTTCTATTTTCTCCAAGGGAATGAGCCAAGGTATTCTCTGGGCAGAGGGGGAAGGAATGGGCCCTGGGGGTTGTCAAGGACAGAAGGGTCCAGTGCTGTGGTGGGGAGGGCTGAGCTACTGCCTTTATTGGAGACATTCGGTGCAGTCAGGGCGGCCTCCTGCTAAGAGCTTGCTCTGTGCCAGGGACCTCCTTTCACTGACTCTTCAGAATCTGCAAGGAAGGTTTCACTGGGGCCATTTCTCAGAAGAGGAGCTACAGATTCCAGGTCACAGGGCCAGTGCCAGGCAGAGACCAGATTCAAACCCAGGCGTGCCTGGTGACAGAGCCAGCTGTTCTCCACACACCCCATGAAGACTCCCTGGTGTGAGCCTCCCTGCCCCTTTGGGCACTACCTTGGTCTCCTGCTAACCTTCCCATCAAGTCCCGTTTCCTGAGGGCCCTGATCAAAGATGGTCTACTCTGGCAAATTTGGGGGACTCTCAGGTAGAAGGCTGCCAATAGTTTACTGTCCTCCCCTCCAGGAGAGTTTGGAGGTTGCTCACTGAGACTTAACCCTGTCCCTCACCTCCATTTTCCTTTCCACACATCACAACACTGTTCCCAGCATTACCATATTGTCTATGAACTTTGCCCCACAATTTAAGTAGACACTTATATGTGCATACTGTGTGCCAGGTGCTGGGCAGGCTGCTGCTGACACAAAGATTAAAGACCCCTCCTGCACCCTGGGCACAGGGCCCGCTGGGAGAAACCTGATCTCGGCGCAGTGATGGGCTGGGCTGGCCCCATAATGTGGGTTAAGTCCCACCAAGTCTGGGAATAGACTGGGATTCCTTCCCTTGACCCTACTCCACACCTCATTCTCTACCCTAAAATCCTCACAAATACAAACAAAACAGCTTCATGTGCCTTCCCCCAAATGCATCCAAAATAATACTAAAGATAAACCATGAAATGTGCATGTTTGCTAATGTTTAAAAGGCATTTTTTCCCCCAGGATTTCTAATTGCAGTCCTCTGATAAGTTGACGGGAAGCTCTTCTCTGCTCTGCGCCTTTGGGTGGAGGCTGTGAATTATGCAGTAGGTGCTCATGGTGCACAGTTGGTGGTCTGTACACACAGGGGTTAGGTTCCGGGTGAGAGCTTGGCAAATACTGGGCGGGTTGGAAATGGGAGCCGGAACTGGCGAGTGAAGAACGCGAACATTCCCTGCGTTGGTCGCCCCCCTAAGGGCGGCGGGCTGGATCCTCTTCGCCTTCAACGCCGAGGGCCAGGGGCTTTCTTAACCTGCAGCCCGACCGCACTTCGGGAGGGCGCTTCTCTCTCCGGGCACGCGGGGGCGCTGCAGGCCGTGCTCGGCCGCCAGGCCCCGGCCTCGGTCTCCGCCTGGCTCGCTGGCCAGTGTCCGCACCCGGGCACGGATGAAGAGGGCGCCTTTCTTCCGAGGTGGGCAGGCTGGCTCCGCGGCGGCGCGGGCAGGTGAGCTTTCACTCACCCGTAGCATCCGGGTGCGGACAACAAACGTCCACTCAGTGTCAGGTTCTCTGGCATCAGGAGACAACCCACCTTCCCTCTCTGCCAGGAGCTGCCTCTCCCCTCAGGCTCTTTCCCCTGTGAGGGCTTCAAGTTCAATTCTGCTCCAGCAAACCCTGCCAGGGGAACATGCTAAGTGCCAGGCCCTGAGGCAGGTGCTGGGCATGGAGAGGAGCACGACCTGTGCCAGCCAGCCAGGCCCTCAAGGAACTCTCAGTCCAGCTGGGGAGACAGAACCATTGACAGACCATGAGATGGCTCGGTAAGACGTCTGGGGACACAGAGGTGGAGGTCAGGGGAGGTTAGCTGGGGGAGTCCCACTGAGCTGGGAGGAGGAGGGAAAGTTATCCAGGGGAGAGAGGGGAGAGGGAAGATGTTCTAGGAAGAAGGAGCTGTATGAGTGGGGTGTGGGGCTGGACCTTTAGGGGAATGAGATCAGCCAGGAGGCCTGTCCAGCAGCCAGGTAAGAGGGCAAAGGAACAAGGGCAAGGGTTGTGGAAGGGAGGGAGCCTTAGGGTGGGGTGGGGTGGGGGTGGAGTCTAGGCCGATTTCTGGGTTGCTGGCTGGGGTGGAGGGGAATGTCGTTTTGTTCATCACCGAAACAGAGAATTTGGGAGGAGAGCAAGTTGGGGGAGCAAGAAGCTGGCGTTCGCCAGGGCTACCCGGACCTGCTGAAGAGACCCTCCCAGGGTGCCCAGAGTGCAGAGAGTTCTCAGAGGCAACTGAAGCCAGATTCTGACATCGGTTGTGGACCCTGCTGTCATGGATGACAGAGACCGCGATTAATTAAAAACGAGGTTCCTATAAACAGGGTTTACAGCCACTCCCTGGGCTTGGCTCCTGACAGCTCTTGATCTGCTGGATGAGTGGATATGCCTCTCAGTCTCCCCAAGGACACCCGCAGCTCCGCCTGAATCCCCAGGCAGCAGGACACCAAAGGTCACTGTTTACCCCAGTTTGCCCAGAGGCCCTTCCCCGCCCCCATCCATAGAGGAAACCCAGCCCCATGGGGTAGCTCCATAGGAGTGGATACAGCTGGACTGGGTGACAGCTTGAGCCAAAGCCTCGCAGACCTACCCAGGGCAGGAAACCACGTGGTGCGCTCACTTGCCAAAGGTGTATCAGCAGCTTCTCTGTGCCAGGTTGCATGCCAGGTACTGGGGACCCAAGGATGGAAGTTGTGATCTGGATCCCCAGGGAGTTCACAGAACAGTGGGGAGACAGAAGCATCAGCAGGCAACTTCCACATGGTCTGACACCTATGGCCCAGGGCTGACGGCATAAACACCCAGCGGAAGGATGTTTGAAGAAGACTTGAAGGAGGGGAGAGAGGGAGTAGGGCACGCAGGATTAAGCACTCTCAGCTGTGCTCTCATGGTGTTACTTTCTGGCATGAGCAGAGAATTCCCCCTTGTTATTGGGTACCTATAATATGTGTCAGGTCCCTGGGATGAAACATGTCTTATCTGTGCCACCACCTTGAAGCCTCTTTCTAGAGGGAGACGCCAAGGCTCTGAGAGGATGCCGCACTTGTTCTAGGTCACACAGCTGCTGAGGAACAGAAATGGGGTGCAAACCCAGAGGTATCTGACTCCAAGACCCAAAACCTCCACCCCACAGCACCATCTCGCCATCCTGCTGCTGGCCCAGCCCTAAGGAGGCCCCTCCGGTAAAGTAGAGACATTGAAGAAGACACAGTCAAGGCTTGAGTTGGGGGTCTCCAAAGACGGTTGAAAAACCAGAATGCCTGACCTGGGAGGGTCGCTAGAGGTCATGGCTTGAATTTGAATCCCTTCATTTTAGAGATGAGCCACTGAGGTTCACGAAGGCAACGAGCTTTGTCCCTGGACCCCTTGGTTGACTGCAGAGCTGGATTAGAGCCCAGTCTCCCACTTCCCAACTCAGGACTCCTGCCACCCATCAAGCTGGGCCACTCTCCTTGGGACACACACACACATACACACAGTCGCCCAAACTAGTGATTTGTTCTCCCCTTGGGCTAGATAATACACTGATTATTTTGGATCATAAGGAAATGGAAATTGCTTAGAACAAACTCCTGCCATGGCTCTACCTTGGGAAAGATGGTGGGAATTGGTGGTAGGGTTGGGGGTGCGGGCATCTGAGCCCCAGGCCGGGGATTTTCCTAAGGCCTTCCATGAATAATGCACAGTGACAAAGGCACTTCCTCAAATAGAAAAACAATGAGGCACAGAGGGTGGTCATAGCAACTTCCTTTCCTAGCCCTTGTTGGCAGAACAATTCAATAACTTTGCACATGTGTAGCCTTGGGCAGTCACCCAGTTATTGTCTTCATATGTAAAATTTATTATAAAATAAAGGTAATACATGCACATAATTTTAAAGTTCGAACAGTACTTGAAAATATGATATACATTATACCAGTCTTCCGTTCTCTAGTGAACCCCACTCAGTCCTCTTTCCCAAATGTGCTTTGAACTCAACAGTCAAAAGCTAGGCTCATTTTGCCATCCAGGGATCTGCTCCTGTGTTTCTTATCTCATCTGATGGAACAACCATTCATATTGTTTTTGCAAGCCAGAAATAGCCTCCAGCTTCACATGTATCTTTCCCAAACAAAAAAGTTTTAACTATAACCCTAATACAGTATATTTGCTTACTATGAACACAAAAGGAGCCATTCTAAATGCACTGTTTTCTACCTAGCTGATTTCACTTACATCTCATTCATCCTTCCTAATGGCTAATTGATATTCCACAATAAGGATACAGCATAACTCACCTATCTAGTCCCCAACTGGTGGATATTCGGTTGTTTGTGGTCTTTGCTATTACTTGCAGGGCTGCGGTGAGCATCTTTCCTGGTACACATCAGTCCACCTCTACAACGGGACCTGGGAGCTCACTCCTAGCAGTGGAATTGTTCCATCAAATGGCCCATGTATTTTAAATGCTGACATATTGCAAAATTGTCTTCCCAAAAGGTTATGCCGGCTTACTGCCATCAGCAGGAAAGAGGGTTTCCCCACACCTTTGACAGCTCTGTGTAATAACAAACGTTTTAATATTTGCCAGTCTGGGATGTGATTAATGAAGTCTCACTGCTGATTTGAGTTACATTTTTAAACTATGGTTAAGCTGAGAATATTTCCATTTTGGCTTTCAGTTTTTAAAAACTTCCTGCTCACATCTTCTGTTCCTTTCTCTGTTGAGGTGGAATCTTTCTCTCAATGATTCTTTCAATATAAATTAAAGAATTTAGTCTTTTGTCTGTCATATGCATTGCAAATAGCTTTCCAGTTTATCCTGAAGCTTTTTTTTTTCTCCTCAGTACCAGCTTTTAATTTTTTGTATAGTCAAATTTATTGGTCTTTTCCCTTGTGGCTTCAGGGTTAAACTGTTATTTAAATATTTTATAGCTAGCTTCAGTTTTCACCTGACTAGAGTATAAGATCCTTTAACAGCATTGCCTGCAGATTTTAACACAATGCTTTGCTCATGGAAGGTATGCCGTAAATATTTCCTGATTAGAGATGATAGATACAGACAGACAGACAAACAGATAAGATATAGATGGCTAGGTAGATATCAGAGGTATCTGACAGTGTTGAGCATTGCCTCCTTTAAAAAAAAAAAATGCTTTTAAAACAGAAAATGCATTATGTGCTTTTTGAAGCATT
This sequence comes from Cabassous unicinctus, assembly GCA_029593785.1. NCBI lineage: Eukaryota > Metazoa > Chordata > Mammalia > Cingulata > Chlamyphoridae > Cabassous > Cabassous unicinctus. The sequence goes on from JAQZBX010028711.1 coordinate 8,029, forward strand.
GTTTTGATTTCCTTGACCACCCTCTCTTGGAGTACCACCACCCATACTCCTGACTCCTGCTCAGTCTCCCTGCCTGGCTCCTTTCTCTCTACTCACCCCTTAAATGTGGACATTCTCCCTTTTCTTCACATGCCCATGCTCTCATGGTGTCAAGGAGTGGCTGAAGGTGGTGAACCCCCAACTCTATCAGCCCCCCTCCAAGTCAATGCCCCCTCAAAAAAGAAGGAAGGGAGGGAGGAGGATGAGAGGAAAACGTAAGTGAAGCATGTGTTATTTCATTCTTAAGTAAAGCTTGAATGAAAACCTCTCCAGAAAGACTTTGCTATTTATACCAATATGCTCCAAGCCAGAACAGACGGCTATGCAGACACCCAGCCCGCCGCCCTCCCAGCGTTACTGTTGCCCTATCAGGCAGGAGACAAGGGGTTCATTCCAGTCCCCCACTTCTTTCAATTCTGTTTCCAAGTCATCCTCAAACCTTTTCCCTTTTCCCAGCAGACATTAATCCCAATGGCTTTCACCCTAACCAGCTTGCCCCCTATCTCAATCCTTGCCCCTTCCAATCTCCACCTCTACCCCGCACCACGCAGCATGAGGGAGTCCTTAAAACAGAAATCTGACTTCTTCATTCTGGGGGCAAAACCCCAGCCAAGCATTTGGCAGAGAGTGGGTGCCTGCTTGTGGGTCTGAAGTGAGGCAGGAGGCAGGGGGCTTGAGGGATGGGGGGGATAGGGCTCCAGTGAGTGCTCCCCCCTCCAGGGATGCCTCCCAGCTCTGCCACCCAGGCCCTGCACATGGTGGCCTCCAGTAAATATTTGTTGAGTAAATGAGTGTGTGCCTGGCCTGCCCTTACTTCCCCTCAGTCCCTGCCTCTGAGCCCGCTCTGCTGGCCGCATTGACCCCTGGGTTCTGAGCACCCTCGGATTCGCCCACCAGCCTTGCCAGGATACAGCATCTGCTGCTTCAGGCCCGGGCAACTGGGAGGGGTGGCTGGGCAGGCAGGGAATCGGACAGGGTCTTTGGGGAGGTGATAAGGATCCCAGTTAAGATGCAGAAGTCTTCATTTCCTTAGCTAGTTCTTTGTTTGTTTGTTTGTTTGAGAAAGTTATGATCACAAATGGTAAAGAATGAAAGCAGGGGATGGATGTGGCTCGGGTGGTTGGACGTCCATGTCCCATATGGAGGGACCTGGGTTCAATCCCTGGGACCCCCTGGTAAAAACTTAAAAAAATTTTTTTAAATAAAAATAAATAAATAAATAAAAACTTCACCAAGAATGAAAGCAAAGCAGTCAGGATGTGAAAGCCTCATCCTGACTCAGAGCCATACTTCTCATTTCCGGCCTCTGTTAGCAATTTCTTGGGTTTCCTTCCACAATATTCTGTACACGTAGAAGCACATATGCTTTTTTTTCCACACAATCATCAGCTTACTAGGCACCCTGTAATACATGTTGCTTTTTCACGTAAAATATCTTGGTGATGGACTTCTGTGACATAATTTTTGGAAAGATAATTTGAGGCCCTGAAAGTTCACTTTGGAACCAAAAGAAACCATAAATTCTCAATGATAAAAAAAACAAGAGAGACCCCACGTAGAGCTCCGAGCTCGGCCTGTTCAGGTCCACGTTGTCCTGACGCTCTTCCTAATGGATGTGCCACAACCGAGTAAATGAGTCTGCCATTCAGGAGCCATTAAGCCTTCCAGCTCTTTGCTCTTACACATCATTCTGCCATGAATATCTTTGTGTATAAATATTGCTAGACTGTTAGCTCCATTAGCCTCTGTGGTAGACAGAATAATGCCTTCCCCCAAAGAACGTGTGAATACATGACCTTACATGGCAAAAGGGACTTTGCAGATGTGCCCACTTGAGATCTTGAGATGGGAGATTGTCCCCGATTATCTGGGAGGGCCCTCAGTGTAATCACAAAATCCTTGTATGAGGAGGGTCAAAGACGGAGAAGGAGTGATTCAAGGAGGGGACCATGAGCCAAGGAATGGGGATGGCCTCTGGATGCTGGAAAAGGCAAGGCCATGGATCCTCCCCTAGGGCTTCCGGAAGGGACTCAGCTGTACTGACACCTTGGTGTTAGGACGTCTGACTTCCAGAACTGTAAGATACTAGATTGTGTTGTTTTAAGCCACTCCATTTGTTGCAGCAGCCATAGTAAACTCATATAGGTGTAACTGTTTGCCTCCCATTGGGTGTCCAGTGCCAAGGATAGCATCTGGCATACTGCAGATGCTTGCCACAGATTTCTTGAATGAGTAAGGATTCACATATAATCACAAGTTGTAAAATAGCTCCCAGTAATGGCACTGCCCTCCAAAGGGGTGAGCATTTAAAATGTTGATAGATATTGCCCAAGTGTCCTCCAAGAGGCTTGAGCCAATTGCATTCCACGAACAAGACACGCCTCCGTCTGTCTCCCCGTACCCTGGCGTGCACGCCCTATTGTCATCATTATTTTGCCCATATGATTGTAAAAACTGGCATGTCATTGTTCTGATGTGCATTTTTAAAAATAATGGGTGAGCCTGAGCTGCTTTTCATATGTTTATTGGCATGGTATACTTCCCTTTTTGTAAACTGCCTACCCAAGTTCATTCTCTATTATTTTTAAATGAGTTATTGTTGTTGTCTTTTTTTCACTAATTTGTAAGAGCTCTTCATAGTCCAAGGATATGAATATGTAAATATATTCCCTTGGTATGTCCTTTTATGTTGTGCGCAATATGTTTGCCATGGAGAAAATTTTAATTTGACAAAGACATGAATGAGGTGATCCTCCCAGTTTGGCAGAGGGGAGGAGGAGATCATCCAGTCACACTTGACAGCAGCAAAGTCTCAGCGATAAGAAAGTACCAGGAAGATTAATATGACTGGAGCAGTTAGGGAGAGCAGGATTGATTGATGAGCTACAAGTCTCATCCTGGGGAGACAGGAAAGCCACAACGGAGACAGCCAGAAGTCAGATGGGGGATTTGCATCATTCACTCCTCACAGGGAAGAGACAGTCTTAAAAAAAAAAAAAATTCTTTATATGTGCCAGGTACGGCATTATGTTAGGTATTTAAAACATTTAATCCCATTCTATCTCCACAACCCTGGCAACCCTAGGACATAGTACTATTAGGCCCATTTAAAAAGGTTCTCAAGGCCACACAGCCTATAAAGAGCAGAGCCACAGCTGTCTGACCTCAGAATCTGTGGTCTCAATCGCTGCCCTCACAACAATCCTAAGAGGCATATGGTTTATGTTGGAGGAATCTGAATCTGAGAGAGGTTAACTAGCTTGATAAAGATCACACAGTGGAAAACGGATGTGGCTTAAGTGATTGGGCTCCCATCTACCATATAGGCGGTCCAGGGTTCAATTCCCAGGGCCTCCTGGTGAAAGGCGAGCTGGCCCGAGCAATGAGCTGGCCTGCACAGAGTGCTGGCCCACGCAGCAGTGCTGGCCCACGTGGAGTGCTGGCCCACGTGGAGTGCTGGCCTGCGCGGAGAGCTGGCACAGCAAAGTGACGAAGCAAAAAGAGACACAGAAGAGAGACAATAAGAGATGCAGCAGGCCAAGGAGCTGAAGTGGAGCAAGAGATTGAGCATCTCTCCACTCTCAAAAGTCCCAGGATCGGTTCCTGGTGCTGCCTAAAGAGAAGACAAGCAGACGCAGAAAAACATACAGAGAGCAGACAGCGAGTGCAAAATGAGGGGGGTGCGGGGGAAATAAATAAATAAATAAGTCTTTTTAAAAATATATATCTCTCTATATATATATCTATATATATAAAAGGTTCAGAGAGGTTAGGTACCTTCTCAAGGTCACACAGCCTATAAAGAGCAGAGCCACAGCTGTCTGACCTCAGAATCTGTGGTCTCAATCACTGCCCTCACAACAATCCTAAGAGGTATATGTTTTACATCAGAGGAATCTGAATCTCAGAGAGGTTGACTAGCTTGATAAAGATCACACAGAAAGCAAGTGGAGAAATTAGGATTTGGACTCAGGCTCGCTGCCCCCAAAGCCCTTGCTGCTCTCATTTCCACCTCTCCATCCATTCCCTGAGGACAGAAGCCCCCAGAGATTCTGATTTATATGGCCCAGGGCAGAGGGGTGTCCTGGGACATCCCCAGGTAGCTCCAGTGGGCGACCAGGCCGGAAGTCCCTCACCGGCACCAGAAGGCAAGGTGCAGGGAGAAGCCCTGGCCTGTTGAGCTACCCTCTGCAAGCAGCAGCCTCCCTGGGGGTGCCGGCACATCACCCCCCAAACCAGACACATTTGTCCAATGGTAGCTCAGCCCAGCCCACAGCAATTAGGCTGAAAGCTATGCAGAACAGAGAAATTCTTAAGCAATTTGGTTTTCATGAATCTATTTATGATCTCACCAGCATTTTCAGAAGTACCTCCTGTAGACCCAGCCAAGCAGGATCCTGCCCAGACCCCATGCCTCAAGGGGCCCCACTTTGGAGTGTCTTTCTTGAAATTGTCTCAGTCCCCTTCAGTCCCTGGGACCTGCTGGTCCTGCCAGGGTCCCAAGGTCCAGAATTCCTTCCTTGAAATTTTCTAAGGCCCTGTCTAGTACCTGGGGCCCTCCAGGGCTGGCGGAGCCACCTGTGGCAGGCACCCTCAGCCCAGACCTGGACCAGCATGGGCTGTGTCCCTATTTCCCCTTTCTAGGTGTTCCCAGGCCCTCCCCACCACTGGACAACTGAAGAGGCTCAGGACTCACTGAGGGTCATCCCAGAGCCCCGTGGCATAGCCCAGTTGCCAAGCATATCACCTCGCTGGCTGGCATGGTATTTCTTCACCAGATGGCACAAGCCTGCGCTTCCATAATGGTACTGACACACGGATTTTAATGCCAGACAGAGGATGAGTTCAGGACTCTGAGCTGCCCACAGTCTTCCATGGGCGCTTGGGCTTGAGGCATCTTTGTAGGCTCTTGTGGCATGTTCACCACGGGGCTGCCCTCAAGTCCGTGGCACCTGAAGGTGACGGAGGTGGCCACTAGCATCCTTTGCCTCGTGTGTCTCCTGCCACTGGCTCCCAGGAAGGTCACACATCAGGCGGCCTCGGAAGGGGGGCACCCCATTCTCCTCCAAAGGCTTTGGAAACAGTGCTAATGGGCCTTGCCAAGCAATGCATGCTCTTGTCATTGATGGATGCAGTGGCGTTCTGCTCCACTGGTCCATCTTAAGACCTTAATATGATGCTTCACCCACATCCCCTTATCTCTCCTTCCCACTGGTGGCCGAAGGCGGAAGACAGTGGTGTGGTTCTCGTCAAAAGTGACCACATTCTAAGAGTGCAGTGATTATGGCCTGCTGAGCTCAACAGAAGATGTGGTTCAAAGATGTGTTATTCTACATTTACGTCTGTGATGGTTAGGCTAATGTGTCAACTCAGCCAGGTAATTGTGTCCAGGTGTTTGATCCAGCAAGCACTGGGCTAATTGTAATACAAGAGCATTTATGGACTTCGATCACCAGTGAGTTTACTGCGTGGATGGCTGATTACATCTACATCAATCAGGGAGATTGCATCAGCAATGGGTGAGGCTTTTATCCACTCAGTTGAATGCCTTAAAAGGGGAAGTGATTTCAACATTCAGAGAGAATTTCCCAGCTTGTCTTTGGACAGCCAGCTTCTCCCAGAAACTCATCAAGGACCTTTCATTGGACTTTCATCGGCGCCCCTGGCTTGCAGCCTACCTGCGGAACCTGGACTTGTGCATCCTCATGGTCGCGTGAGAGAGTCTTATAAAATCTCATATATTGACAGATATCTCCTGTTGATTCTGTTTCCCAAGAGAACCTTGACTAATACAATGTCATACAATTCTGAGTGGTAGATTTTTAAAATGACCAGAAATGAATTATTGTTCACATTTTCCTGCATTCTTGGGGTACTTCTTGCATGCATGGTCACTGTATTAGTCAGGGTTCCCTAGGGAAACAAAACCAACAGGAGATATCTGTAAATAGTATGAGATTTTATAACATTGTTTTACGTGACCGTGGACATGCACAAGTACAAATTCTGCAGGGCAGGCTGCAAGCCAGGAGCTCCAATGAAGGTTCCTTGATGAGTTCCCCAGGAGACACTGGCTGTCTGAAGTAAAGAGGGGAATTCTCTCTCTGAATGCTGAAATCACTTTCCCTTTTAAGGCCTTCAACTGATTGGATTAGACATTACTCATTGCTGATGGCAGTCTCCTTAGTTGATTGTAGATGTAACCAGCCATCAATGCAATCAACTCACTGATGATTAAAGTCCATGAAATGCCCTTGTATTACAATTAGCCCAGCGTTTGCTTGACCAGACAACTGGCCACCATTACCTGGCCAAGATGGCACATTAGCCTAACCATCACAGTCATCAGTAACAACGCACAACAACAATCTTGGAAATTGGAATCATTGAATTCAGGAATCAAGGACAGCACAATGTATTATGCAGCTTCACAAGCCACAGAACCAGCATTCTAGAAATACTTTCTGGGAACAGCAGAGGCAAGGAGGTTTAGATTTGTTAGATGCACATGGGTTCCAAAAAGCCAGGCATGGTGTGTAAACACAGTGTTGCCATCTTTTTCTCACAGCTGGAGATATGAAATTAGTCAGGAAAATGCATTTGACAATAAAGAATGCGAAGAGATGTGCTTGGACCTGAACAGGAAAATAGGTACCTGGACACCACAGAAAATCCTCTTGTCCTCTACCTGGACAATAAACAAACATGTAAGTCCAGCTTTCTTCCCATTATTCCAAATCTTCATCAATAAGTCATTACAGCTCGCATGGATTTTGCAACACTTTTTTGAATCAAATATTTTCCTGGGGCCCCATGCACCCTAGGGGCCGCTCTTTTCTTTGGGCTTGGTCAAGCTGCAAAAATATGCATGTTTGCTGGTTTATGTAAAATTCATTTAATGCTTACCTGTGTTCCCTGCATGTGCTAAGCATGGCGTTAGAGTTATTTTATTTCCTCCTTACATAGACTGTAGAAAGTGGGTTCTGTTACCATCTTCATTTCCTCCATGGGGAATCTGAGGCTCAGAGAGGTAGACTAACCTATCCAAGGCCACACAGAGCAGTGTGAGGCAGAACCACTTGGACCCCGGTGCCTGTGCAGCCACCGTCCACCTTCCTGTCCTCAGTGCCTGCTCCATCCCAGCAAGGTCCGAGTGTCTGCAGTTGGGCAGACACTCTTCCTCCAGCCACAACCAATACACCCTAGAGGCTGTGGAATGGGAGGTGCTTCGTGAGCCTTCGATCCCACATTTGCACATTCCATCTCCCCTCCACCGGGGTTGTTTTCTTCCATCTCGATGGTACATGCCAAAGGATGTTGAGGAAGATTTGCTGGGCTGGGGTCACCTGGCCAGACCTGGAAAGCTCACCTGGGCCCAGAAGAGGTGTTGGGAATGGGAGTCGGAATGGAAAACGACCTCGAGGGATGCAAGGGCAACCTTGAAGGAGGCGGTGGGGCTGCGGGAGCAGGACAGGGGCGTGTGCGGGACAGCCACATGCTGGGGAGAGAAACGGGTGCTTATTGTGGGCTTCCAAGGCACCAGGCTCTGTGCCTAAGTTTAAACCTCAAGACAACTCTGTGCAGAGATCCCATCCTGACCAACTGAGCAAGTGGCCCCCGGTCACTCTGGGTCTAAGTGGCAGAACCAAACCTCACTCCGGAGCTCGGTGGTTTCCACTGGGCCTGCATCTCCCAATGGGCAGGATCTGAGCAGGGCTGTAGGGGAGGAGCCGGGAGCTCCAAGGAGAGAGGACCAGCATTGGACAAAAAGCGCATGCGCACAAACAATGGGCATGGGGGTTGCTGCTGTGCCCAGTTCGGCCAGCAGCGCAGTTAAATCCACACTGCATTTATTAAGCACCTGCTTCTCGCCAGGCTTCGTGTTGGGGACTGGGGATCAGAGATGAGTAAGACATGGCCTGACCTCAGGAGGGTCCAGTGGAGGAAGGGAGAGGACCACGGAAAGACCCAGCAGCAGATGAGGAGGGAGGAGGAGTAAGAGGGTACTGGAAAGGCATGGTTCACGCTGCCTGGTCTGTGGGCTTCAGAGAGGAGGACCCCCTTTGCAGGATTTTCCAGGAATACCAGGAGGAGGAGGGAGACTGGGGCAGGGGGGACCCTTGTGCAAAGACTTGGGAATGGGAAAATGGAGGAGGTGGGGTGTGACTTGCCAGCCAACCTCCCAAGCTTCAGGTGCCCCTCCTCACCTCAGTCACTCTACCAAGCTCCAATGCCACCCCTCTCACCTCCCTATGGAATCTTCTCTTTCCTTCCGTTAGCACCGGCTTTCGTCCAGCCTGCCTAGGAGGCCCTTCCTGACCCCCAGCCTCCTGGGTCTCAGAATCACCTGCACCTCAAACTGTTTGTGTGGCTGGCTTAGTTGTGCCAGACTTTGTCTCCTGAAAGAGATCCCAAGCTCTTTGGGGGAGAACCTCTATCTTCTCTTTGGAGTCCCTGCAGGCCCTGGCATGGGCAAAGCCCAGGTTCTTGGGCGATTCTGGCCAAGACAGGGTGCAGGCTGATCTTCAGGCCACAGAGGGATGACTTGGTATCCCAGACACAGAGTGTTGCTGGGCAGCCCCTTCAAGGCTGCTTGAGGGGCTGCGTCCTTCCGTGGGAGCGGGCCCTACCAGACGGGGGCCCCAGGAACCAGATAATCATTCAGAATCAGCTCCCACCAGGGAGGACGCCAAGCTTAAGGCAGGAAGCAGGTGGGAAGCTGGGAGCTAAGGAGGAAACACTGGAGGGTCATCCCACAGCTAAGGGTTATTTAACATCTTACCCAGGACTCCAGGCTCTTGCAGCTCAGGGAGGGCCCCAGGGACAGGTAGGCAGGTGGGAAAAAGGGTGCAACGTCAGGTGCACTGGGGCACATCTAGGGGGTAGGGGGTTGACAGGATCCTGTTTCCAGACCAGGACGTCTGGACTGGCCATGCAAGTTGGCTGCCCCGTCGGCACTGCCAGCTCCAGCTCTTCAGCCGGCATTTCTTGAGTGCCTGCTATGGGGCAGGCACGGTGTGCAGAGCAGAACCAGAAGACACTGCGTCACCCCCTCCACCTGCCATCACCCCATCCTGTTTGTCTCAGTTTGCCAGGGCTGCTATAACAAATAGCACACACTGGTTGGCTTAAACAAGAGGGATTTATGGTCCTGTAGTTTTGGAAGCTAGAAGTCCAAAATCAAGCTCTGGATAGGCCATGCTTTTCTCCCAGTCTGTAGCGTTCTGGTGTGGTCTCTGCCCCCAACACGTGGCGGTTATTGCCTCATTCTCCGGCTTCTTCTGCCCTCCGGCTTCTGCTGACTGACTGCATCTGAATTCCCTTGCTTATAAAAACTCCAGTTGCATAGATTAAGGCCCACTCAGATTCGATGTGGCCTCATTTAAATCAGATCTTTGAAGATCTCTGAGTCCACGCCTTAGCTAATAATAACACCTTCAAGGGTCCTAGTTACATAGGAATGCAGGTGAAGACTTGAACACGTCTTGCTGGGGGCACGATTCAGTCTGACACCCTTCATTCCCCCTCCCTGCCCAGGGCGCTGGCAACGCTGGGTGTTGCAGCCCAGCTCCTGAAGGGCAGGGGTTGGGGCAGCAGACCAAAGAATGCACTCGGCACAGTGCCAGGCATAAGCTTTATTTATTGGGACTTGCGGACAGGAGAGACACTCTCTGGTGGTGGCGGTCCAGAGAAGGAAGAGGGAAATGAGGGGCAATATATAGGGTCTCAGAACAAAGACATTACATAAATGGGGTCTGGTGATGTTATTGTAAGAAGGAACTGTACAGCCTGGAGAAAATTACAGTCTAAGATACCAGCTGTATTGTTTCCCTGTGAGGAGGTTTGTTACATTTTAACTAGTGTCCTGGGGCATGCAGGCGTCTGCCTACTGTGATGAGTTTCCCTTAGGGAGGGGACCCACTGGACCCCCACACCTTGGCTTTTGTTGAAGCACAGCTGCGCCCTCCTCCCCAGCAAGGTGCCTGGCTCACAACTTCTCTTGAACCAAGACGGCCATGAAAAGAGTTGGTTTTAAAGCCCTCTCTTCTGCCTCCGCCTACTTAGCTGTAAGCTTCAAGTGAAGAGGGAGTGGGAAGAATATGTTGTGTTTAATGGACAATTAGGCACCTAATTAATAGATTTTGTTGATAGTATAGACCAGAGCCCCAAAGAAAGATACATGATGGGTGGTACCCAGTGGTAGCTGGCCCCTTAAAAATTGACCCGCCATTTTCCAGAGGCACCTGGCTGGCTTCCAGTGAGCTTCAAATGCTCACACAATCGCAGTAATAGTCTCTACAATTAATCAGGTGCCCCACCATATGTCTATAGTATGTCAGCTCTCTGTGAAATTTTCTAGGTTCCTTACATTTTCATTTCTATTTAGGTTGATGGAAAAGTTTCGGTCATGGGTAGTGGTGATGGCAGCACAAAATTATGAATGTAATTAACAGCACTGTTATATATTTGAATGTAGTTAAAAGGGGAAATTTTAGGTTGTATATATGTTCCTAGAATAAAAATTTTTTAAAAAGTCTTTCATATAGTGTGCTTGTGCTTTATAGGTAATAAATGAAAGCTTAGTGGTCCTGCACACTCCACTCAATCATTCATTCATTCACTCATTTTCAATTATTGAGTTTTCTCTGTGAATAATACATGATGAGGCTCCCTGGGGAGATATGAAACATCAGCACCCGTAAATCCTGCCCTCTCTAGACTCCTCGAAGTCAGGAATCATGTCTCATTTACCTGGCACAATTCCTGGCATGTAAATGGTCAACAGGTATAGAATGAATGACTAAATGAATGAGTGAATGCTCTTAGAGGCCTATGGCATGCTCAAGATGTCCTGCTTTGAAAGTCACAGGGTTCTGCTGCATGTAAAGACCATCTAGGCTAACAAGAAAGATGGAGGTAAATTTTGTCTCCGTCCCCTCGCGCCTGATCCATTGAGATCTTCCTCCTCTCCTTCTGAGACTTGCTAAAATGCAGATTCCCAGACCCACCCAGAAGAGTCTGACTCACTAGGTCTGATGTTGGGCCCCTGAATCTGCATTCTCACCAGCGTCCCCAGATAATTCCGATGCCGGTGGTCATTTGACCACACGTTAAAAAGCACCACGTTAGTCCAACCCAAATCTCGGTGGTTCCTGAGATTCACCTTGGACCCTTTTTTCACTCTATGAGGGGGAGAGTCTCCCCTAAAGGCTGCCCTGAGTTCACACCTCTTAGAAATCAGAAACAAATGCAAGGAAATTGATGGCTTTTGCCTGCTTAGCTCTCCTCTCCTCTCTTCTCACCATAGCTCTCCACGCCCTTGGAAACCTGCTCTTCCCTTTTCCAGTCACCCCACCCGGCTTCCCAACCATGGCACTCCCTGTGAGCGGTCCACAGCATGGGCATGTCATCTAAATGGAGCAAATCAGGGCTAGGCAGAGAATGCCAGAGTGGCAAGGCGGAGGGGGAGCATGTGTGCTGGGAGTGAGAAGGCAAGAGCGGGGCAGGGGGGACAGGGGACAGACACAGGGACGCGCGGGGTGTGTCCCAGCAACACGACTTCCCTTGGGGGGATCCAGACTCCCCAGGGGTTCCTGCAGCTTTTGCTGCCTTGCTGTGAGCTCCCCCAAGATCCTTCCCCTAAACCTTCCCCTTTCCTGCTTATGCGGCTTTCCTGCTGAAGCATCCTAACTAATTAGCAGGTCACCTCCCTCACTGCTGTTCAGTGTCCTCACTGGTGACCTGGGGATAATGACACCTACTCGGCTACCTTTCAGAAGAATTGCTGCACAAGGGCCCACAACGCACAACAGATTCCCACAACGCTTAATTTTAATATGACTCTGTTCTTCCTTGAGCTCCAGCTAAGCACCTGGGGCTTGATTAGCTCTGTGCTCCTTGTTTGAGCTAAGAGTTAAAATGGGGCAGTGGACTTTGCCTCACCCTCAACAAACGCTCGGTAAATGAATGAACTGAATGAGCCTGGTGCGGCTACAGCGTGAAATCTGCAAGCTGTGAGCGGCAGCCCGTGCCCTGCCCGGTCCGAAGCCGAGAGTAAAAGCGTTTTCACCTTTAAAATGTATGAAGCAGTGAGTTTGTACTGCTGTCTCAATCCATCTGCCCGTAGACTAAGATTTGCATAGTGGTGTGGGGGAGAACTCCACAGCTTGTGATTTAGGGATGTGAATTGCTTTTTAATTTGGAAGGAAAAAACCACTTTAGTCTCAGCGCAGAGTTTCTGCTTAGACAGACGGCCCAGCCTGGTGAATTACTCTTCCCGCTACAGGGCTTTGGTTAAAGACTCTCTGGAGCGCCCTATAACTCTGGGAGGGCTGGAATAGCTGCACCGGCTCCTAAATTTCCCTCTGGCCAGAGTGCCACAATCCATTCTCATTTAGCAAATCTGCCCAGGATTTATTATTTTCTTTTAGATTTACAACAACCTTAAATTTTCCCCTTTCACAAAGTTCTTGCTGTTTTCATATATTTGTGCCCTGGGAGCCACCCCAGATCTGCCCTTCAAAGACATCCGCTCCTGCCCCTGCCTCCTGAGGGGAGAAGTGATTGTACACTCAGAAAACACACCACCACCCAGCAATCACTTGTTCCATTCCACATGCACACACACAAGCACATGCAGACACACGCACACACACAAATACACATGCATACACGTATAGTTTTGGAAGTAGGGGTAGATATCCTAGTCTTTCAATTTACAGATAGGGAAACTGAGGCTCGGAGACATTAAGTTTTCTTGGTCACCCAACTAAGTGGCTGAGCCCAGACTTAAGTGGAGAAAGTTCATTCAAGTCCAAAAGTGTGCTTTTTACCACTGCTCTTACCTGCCTCCCTATTGAGTAAAGCAGGGCCTGGCTAAAAACAGACCCTTCCAGGTTGACATGGGTTCCCTCATAAACCCTCTTCCTGATGCTTCTTCAAACCAACCACAAATCCTCCTGCTGCCGGGCAGCATACCTTCTTCTATCATGAGGCTCAGACTGCCCTGAGAAGCTGGAAAATGCTTTGCTGAAGTTCAGACATCCTGGCCAACCAGGGCCATCCTACTAAAGCTAAAGCACATACATCTGGCATGACTTTTTTTAAACGAACCCTCACTGGCCTAACTGCGTTCTTCCTTCAGCATTTACAAAGGGGATTGTTTAATAACTGGGTTTGGAGTTTTTCCCAGGAATTAACACTAAAACTAACTACCTTTAGTTTCTTCCTCTTTTGAAACCGACTTTGTTTTGTTTAGTTTCCCTGTTTTGAATATCAGGACTGCAGTTGTTTGTGGTGAGTGTTCTCCTCCCTCTCTTGTCCTTTCTAGTCTTCAGAGATTCCAGAGATTATAAAAGTTGGAAAATCTTTCTGCAACTTCCAACAGCTTCTGACACCAGCTGCAAATCCTGCAGTTACTCAACTCAATTCAATTCTGACTCTACCTGGAATTAGTTCAGACTCCACAGAGTAAAGGCATCCTCCAAAAGATTGCCCTGCAGGTACCGGTCGCAAGGTCGGGGGTCCAGGCCACTTGCACTCCTGAACAACTGGCTAAAATTTGGGGGTTCCCACGACTCCCTCAGGTTCAATAATTCACCAGAACGACTCCGAGAACTCAGTAAAAGCTCTGTTCTTACAATTATAGCTATCTTATAGAAAAGGATACAAATAAGAAAAAGCTAAAAGAAGAGCGGTCTTGGAGGGTCTCAAATGCAAGCTTCCACATCCTCTCCACGTGGAGTCAGAATGTGTTACCTGCCCTGTGCAGGGATGTATCTTATCAATCGCGGAAGCTCGCCTGAGCTTCAAGTGTCCTGAGTTTGCACGGGGCTCCATTACGTAGGCAAGATTGGTGCAATCAGTGCCTACCCCTCCCAGGGGTCTGGGAGGACAGACTCACATGAAGTGACTCAAAACCCCAACCCCCTAATCACCTGGTGGGACTTGCTGGTGTGGCCAGCCCCCCACCCCAAGGTTGCAGGTGTGGCTGACCCCACCCTGTCATGAATAGACACTCCTAGAAATTCCAAAGATTAGAGGTTATCTCACCAAGAACTGGGGACAAAGACCAGCCAAGTTTTTCATTAGGCTACAGAGATCATATGAGTGAGTCCTTTTGATATTTGAAATACCATCTGGGTGAGAGCAAGGGCTTGAGTGAGATAAATATTCATGAAGCTCCCAGCAGGGCTGGCTGAGCAAAGGCAGGTCTCAACAGTGTCCCTCCTTTCTCCCTGCCTGCCTTCCTCATAGCTGGGTGTGGTCTCCCAAACTCCTGACTTTTCTTGGGTATCAGCTCCCGCGTCAAACTCTTCCTTAGTCCTCTTCATGTGCACATCCCTCCTGAGGAAAATGATGGAAGGGGAGTGGGTGGCTGTGCTTCCCCCTGTGTCCAGGGAACAAAGCAGCCTGCATTACATCCACCTCCCTGTGGGCTGGGGGCACGACTGGTCCCTTAGGTTGGAGAACCCCAACACCCCCTAACAGTGGCCACATTTATATTTTCCCAGGCTCCAAACAAAATGAAGAAATGAAATAATTTTCTCTTGGCCTTAGCTTTTTTCTTTTTCTTTTCTTCTTTCTTTTTTTCCTTCCAAGCCTCACTCACTCAATGCTGTAGCATTTCCTGACCTTTAGCATACTTTAGCATTTGTCCTTGGCTGCGGGTCTGCCTTTTGTATGTCCCCTTCTAACATCCATGCTCCAGACAAAGCATCCTGCACGTCCCCATTGCTCTCCCTTCCGTCCTTCTCCCTTCTTTTCCTCCTTCCGCTCTATTGGGATTGTGTAGTCAGAACTCCTGGCGGTGTTTAACCCTGTCCTGATTTTACGTGGTAGAGCAGCCTTTCCTGGGAGTCCTAAGCTTCTTGCTCCTCCACTGGATAGTTCAACTCCACATTTATTTCCAAGCTAATATTCAGTGTTGTGAGTTGTGTTTTTAGACAGCCGATTCTGCCTTTATAAAGAGCTTCAGTGCTTCAATCTCATGAATATGTTTGCATTTCAAAGAGCTTGGATCACAGAGAACTGCAACCAGGGAATCGGGCTGAGTAAACATTTCCACCTGCTCACATTGGTATGTAAGACCCCAGACTTTACTTAAACACATAAACATCAGTCATTTCAGATGAAAGTGCACACAAAGAACACTGTCTCTCTGAGTTTGCTAATTGTTCCTTTCGATGTTTCCCACAGTTCCCAGTCCAGAGCTGGGTACTCAAAATGAAGAAAATTGGTCACTAACCACTTTTCCTTTGCCTCCAGATGGAGTGTCTTTGACTGTTTTCCACCTCCAGCCCAGTTCTCACTGGGTCTACCGGCTGCTGGATGAGTGTGTTGATTTTAGCTACTCTACAAACAGATTATCTTATATGATCTTCAAGGAAAAGATGAGAAAGGTGGGGAGGAAGGGATTCAGAGCAGAAGGCAGCTTATCTGCAGCTCCTTTCCCCTCCACTCTCAGTTCTAATCAATTTGACTCTCCCAAGTCAGACAGGCCACTGGAGCCCGTGGGTGGGTAATGTGGAGGAAACTGGTGCACTTTTCACCAAGGATGTAAAGCAGCAGTTCCTACAGAGATCTGCCTCCACCCAGGGAATGGGCCACCCCTCCCCTCCCCGACTCCCATGTTCCTGAATAAGTGCACTGAGTTCCCCTTGCTCTGGTGGCTGTGAGAATAGGAACGACCAGGAAGATGTCCTCCAGCCGTCTCAGCAGGGGATGGTCACACTGCCTGCAGCTGCAGCACTGGCCCACAGTGACAGCACTGCTCCAACAGCCTCCATGGTTTTGAACTGTTGCCTATTGTCATATTCCAGGAACAAGCCACCTGAGGAGACCACCAAAGAAAATTAACAGCACATCTGTAGTGGATGCTGTACTAGGCTACCCACACCCCCTATAGGAATGAAGGACTCACTCCCTGGGATGGTTAGTTTTATGTGTCAACCTGGATAGGCTACAGTTACTCAATTAAACACCAATCTAGGTATTCCTGTGAAGCTTTATAGATGTGATTAAAGTTTTGTGGCTGTGATTAAAGTCCATAGTCAGTTGGCTTTAAGTAAGGGCGATTATCCCAGGTAACCTGGCTGGGTCTGATTCAATCAGTTGAAAGGCCTTAAAAGCTGACCCGAGGCTTTTCATTAAATAACTGGTTGATGCAGGGGTACAAAAGCCCAGCCCTTTTGCCTCAACTCTGAAGGGCCATAGCAGCTTCAGAACTCCTCGTGGAGTAGGCCTTTGTAGAAACTACATCACAGCCCAACTTCTCCCTCTGATCTATCCTGCTTCCTTCCCTTCCATACCAGGAATGTCGATCACAAGAGCACTGCCTAATAAACCTGCTAAACACTAATCACTGTCTCAGAGTCTGCTTCCTGGAGAACCCCTCCTGCAACACCATTCGAGGGGCTGAGAGAAAGGATGACCTATCAGCTACACAAAATGCACGCCTAGCACAAGATTGCTGCTGTCTTCATCTTTAAATGCTAGATAAAAACCTAATCAGACCCTGGTTAGGTACTCAGTGGTATCAGACCTCTAGTCTATTCACTTGCCTAATTCTTCTATGATATTGGTCTGTTTAAGTATTCCACTTCCTCTGGGGTCAATTTTTGGTCATTTGTGTCTGCAGAAAATCATCTATTTCTTCTAGATTTTGAAATTATTTCCAAATTTGCATATATAAATCTCTTGTAAGTATTTTAATTTCTCTTGTATCTGTGGTTATGTCTGTTTCACGTTCCTCATCCCTGAAACTAAACCAGGGACTGCTTATTGACAACCAAGAGCAGTGACACACACACACACACACAAAGTCTTTCTAAAGCTAAAAATGTGATTTCCCAACTAAACAAGAGAGCAGGTGATGAAAAGAAAAGTTGGCTACTGAATTACTGGTCTAGACAGCCAGCTGGAAATAAAATATGCCAATGCACAGGGAAAAAATACAAGGAGATGAAAATCGTGAAGGAAAAGACAGAAGTTGCAGGATGCAGACATGAAGAGCCTAGTACCCAAGTATTGGAGTTTCAGAAATAAAAAAAAAGGGAAACAAATAATAGGACAAAATTTCTGAATAATGGAGTCTCTGGAAATGTATACTATAAATCTGAAAATCAGAATCTTGAAACCAAAAGGAGGTATTTCAGGGAAATTCTAACAATCATATAGAACTAAGAGCACTAAACTATTTCAGCAAAACCCAAGTCTAAGTAAGTAGGGAGAGTGGGAGGGAGACATTTTGGAGATGGGGATAATGAAGGGGAAAGATGGAATTGGAGAGGGTGAGAGTATTCTCATCTCCCAGGGGGAAAGGGAATGTCACACTTGGTGAAATACTTGGTATCTTGTTTCAATTGATAGTAATAGAGAAATAAGTGTCTGATTATGAGTACAGGGAAAGTGAAGAAAAACATTAGTGGAATACAACCTTTTTTTAGAATCTATAATTAACAAGGAAAAACAAAATGAGTAACAACTTGATCAAAACAATTAAAATAAGGAAAAAATAAACAGCAATCTAAAATAAATAACTATAAACAATATGAAAGAATAAAAGCAGCTATATAAGTCATTAAACTATATGTGAACAAATAGAATTATCTCATTAAAAACAGAGCTTGTTAGAATGGGCTAAAAACCAAAAAAATTTATATGCTGTTTAAATAAATACACTTAAAGGACATTGATAATGAAAGGCTTGAATTAAAGGGATGAGAAAAGGAGCTCCAGGGAAATTCAAACATATAAAAAGCAAGACTAGCACAATTTAATATTAGACAAGGTAAAATTCAAGGTTAAAGCACTAAATAGGACAAAAACTGGGTTACTGCATAACAATAAAAGGTACAATCTAAGAAAAAGATATTTCATAAACTGTATCCACCAGACAATATGTCAGCTAAACATATAAAGCTAGAGCTATTAGAGATGCAAGGAGAATTTGATTTTTAAAATTTATACAGGAAGATTTCAATACACTTCTTTCAAAAATTTTCAGACCTAATAAACCAAATATTAAATATGGATACCTATACATTTTAAATATAAAATCAATAATCTTGATTTAATATATATAAAATCTAAAATTGCTTAAATAGAAAATATACTTTTTTTGGTCCACAAAACATATAAAATCAATGATATCTTTTCCCCAAAAGAAAATTTCTGAGTATTCTAAGAAGCAGAGATTTTACAGGCCACAGTCTCTGATCATAATCAAATAAAGTTAGGCATAAATAACAAAATATGGCCAAAATCTCAACCACTTACAAATTAAAATACAAAACCTTGCAATGAGGGGGTGATCAAAAAGGAAATTACAAATTCTGTAGAAATCAATGAAAAGAACACTTTATCCAAAATGCATGAGTCAGAAAAACCTATACTAAGAGCAAATTAATAACCTTAAACGTCTTTTTTATATAAAGTTAAAATTAAGACAATTTAGAATGTGAGAAATGAAAACAGAAAAACCAAAATAACCTAGGAACAGGCAATTCATAAAGTTAAAAGTTGAAATTAAAGAAATAGAAAAACATTTAAAATAAGAAACAGGAAAAATAAATCCAAAATCTGGTACTTTGAAAAGAACAGTAACATGAAAATAATCCTCACAAACTTGATTAAGAAAAAAGGAAAGAGATTACGAATGTGAAAGTAAATATAAACACAGATACAAGCACAATTAAAATTATTAGAGAATAGTAAGCACATTTTTTTGGCAATAATTCAGAAATCTAGACAAAATGGGTGATTTCCCCATTGAGTCCCAGCAAATATATATGACCAAAATTGATTCCAGAAGAAGCAGAACACTAGAACAGAACAATTATCTTAAAAGAGTTAAGAAAGTGATTACAGACATATCCTGGAGTAAAGCCCATTAGTCCAATGGAATCTTAGCTGGATTTTATCTAGTATTTAAAAACTACGTGATTCCAATATCAGGTAAATTAGTCTATGCCCTGTGAAAATATGGAGAGGGATCCCTTGATATATTTTATGAAGTCAGTATATCTTTAATAATGAAAACTGATAAAGATATTTTTAAAAAGAATAGGTCAATCTCACATGTATCTGTAGATGCAAACATTTTAAAGAAACTATTAAGGAGTAGACTCCAGCAGTGTTTCAAAATAATAATATGCTATAATCAAGTAGGGTTTATTCAAAGAATGCAGACTAGTTTAATACCTGGAGCTATATCAACATAATCCAGTACATCAATACACTAAAGGAAAAAGTTACACAATCCCATTAATAAATGATGAAAGAACATTTGGTAAATTTCTGCAGACATTCTTAATTAAAACCAAAGTAAAATAGTAAAACAGGGCAATTACCCAAGCAAAATACAGTATAATAAACAAAGACTAAAATATTATATTACTTAAGTTTTATATAATGTAAAACAAAATCAAATATTATCCTAAATGCTAAATCCCTAAAAATATTTAAATTAGAAATCAGAAACTAGATAGGGATCCTGCTCTCATTGTGACTATTCATTTATTTTGATCTAGTAAAAGCAATGAGTCCCAAAAAATAATATAAACATTACATAAAAAGATAAAATGTTCTCTTTTTGCTGAGGAAAT
>JAQZBX010028712.1:0-27666 GCA_029593785.1 Cabassous unicinctus
CACATTCTATCAGTTTAATAAAGCCACAAGCCAGCATTTATTCAGCATTTACCATGAAGTGTGTCAGTGAGGTGATACACACTTTTGCATTTGTCTCATTGCAGCTTCCTAACAACACTATCTTATCTACATCTGACGTAAGAAAAGTGAGGATGAAAAGTTGACGTCAGCTGTAGAGGAAGACACTAACTTCAATCCGACCCCAAGGCCTGTGCTTTTATCCACAACTTTCATCTTTCCACGAGAGGAGGAAATTTCGTGAAACATACGAGTGCAGGCCTCTATGTCCATCGCTGGACATGCTCTGTAGGATTTTTCTTAGAGCACAAAAGAGTTTATCCTAACAGATAAACTGCCAGCCTATAAAAGAAGTGCCCCAAGCTTGGCACTTCAGATTCTTGGCCATTGTGCATGCCCTTTGGACTGTTTCTTTTAAAATTACTGTTGGACAGGGCTAATTTCTGGGTTAAATAGCAGTAGCAATGATAATAAGTATGGAAAATGATGGTGATAACAGTGATGATGATGGTGATGATGTCACTAAAGGGGCCGTGTTTGTCAGAGGAATGATTTGAGGGGAGACCTAATCAGAAATCTGGAATGACAGGGCTTACATTGTAAATTACCATCTGTGAATCTGCTTGGATTTTTGCATTTCCTGTAAGATCATTTGAATTCTAAACGACACTTCAACCCAGAGTGTGAAATATGAAATCTGCACTGTTAAAATTGTACAACTGAGCTCTGATAAATAACCTCAAGTAATTTGAGACTTATTGCACCATTAAGATCATTTCTCTTCCCATCTACCCGTGTGGTCACTTTTTTTAAAAATAAATTTTATTGAAGTATATCATTCATGCATGAACATACATAAACAATAAGTGTATAGTAAAATTTGTGAATTTACAAAGCAAACATGCATAACATGATATAGGGGTCCCATACATCTCCCCGCCATCAACACCTTGCATTATTGTGAAACATTTGCTACAAACTATGAAAGAGCATTGTCAAAATATTTATACTTAGAGTAATATTTAGGCCATATCTTACATTTGGTGTATTTTCCCCAATATAATACTAATATAGGGTGTTAATATTTAACACCCTATATTAGTATTATATATTTGTTTTATCATTCAGGAGAAAATGTTCTCATATTTGTCCTGTTAACCACAGTCCATCTTCCACCACTGGATTCCCTGTGTTACACAGTCTCATGCTTTGTACAATCCATTCAAATTGTACACTCAGAGGCTCTCATTTTCATTACAGAGTTGTGCTGTCATCACCTCAGTCAACTTTAGAATGTTTTCATTATTACAAAAGGAAAAATCCTATACCCCTTATACCCTCCTATTGTTATCCCTTAGTATTGAAAAAATATCTTCTTGCCATTGTTGCCAAATTTTACAATATTACTGTTAATGTCATCCATAAGTTACATTAGTTGTAATTTTCCCATATATCACCATATAGTTAGCACTTTGTAAAAGAATAACATTCTTATATTTATACTATTAACCATAATCTTCATCTACCACCAAAATCACTATGCTGTACATTCCCTAGATTATTCTCTAGTTTCCTTTCAATTGACATTTACTTACACATACTACTCTTTTCAGCCACAATCACATTTATAAATCTGCAGTGTTAGTTATACTCACTATAATGTGTAACCATCAACTCCATTCATTTCCACACTTTAACAATTAACCTTATTAATAATTTTACATACATTAAGCATCAGCTCCCATTCTCAACCCACCTTCTATTTTCTAGTAACCTATACCCTACGTGTGAGTTTATTCATTTTATTTAGTACATATTAGTGAGACCATATATTTGTCCTTTTGTGTCTGGCTTATTTCATTCAACATAATATCCTCAAGGTTCATCCATGTTATCCTATGCATCCCAATTTCATTTCTTCTAATAGCTGAATAGTATTCCATTGTGTGTATACACCACATTTTGTTTATCCATTCATTGGTTGATAGACACTTGGGCAGGTTCTGCCACTTTTAATAGGTGGGTTTCCTTTTAGAAAGGTTGGAGCCATCCCTTAATCCTGCATAGCATGTCTGGACTGGGAGTCACTGACCCAAACACCATAGCAGCAGCAGAGCAGTGACCACTGTTGAAGGTTGTTTTAATGAACGCCTCGTTGGATCTTTTCTGACCGTCATGTCTTATAAGTGAGTTAGAGGTACTTCAGCTTTGCTGCCAAAAGGGACCAGGGTGGTGGGCTGCGGGATGGGCACGCCTCCTTGCTCCCTATTATTTCACAGGCTGCAAGTTGAAAATTCCAGTGAAGGTGACGTTGAGTTCCCCAGGGGAAGCTGGGGGCTGAGTAGAGAGAGAAATTTTTCCTCTGGCTGCTGAAATCCTCTGTTCCTGCTTTAAGGCCTCTAACTGGATGAGCAAACTCCCCTCGTTGCTGAAGACAACCTTCTTCATTGGCTGTAGATGTCATTAGTCCTAGATGCAATCAGCTGACTATGGTTTCAAATCCATTTATGAAATATCCTCACAGGAACAATCAGGTAGGTGCTTTCTTGACCAAACAACTGGATGCCACAGCCTAGCCAAGTTGACACATGAAATTAACCATCACAGGCTCTTTAAATTTTGACCTCACTTATCACAACATTTTATGATTTAATCTCCATGACAGCTCTGTCAAGGTAGTTTTTTCACTTCCCATTCTACAGGTGAAAATATAAGGGATATATTAGGCTCATAGGAGTTTAGTAACTTTCCCAACTTCACTTAATTATGAAGTGGTAGAGTTAAGATTCAAACATACTTTTGTCTAACCCCAAAACTCAGATTCCATCAAGAGAGAAGCATAGTGATGATAAAGAGAAATCTGAATTTATGTTTAAAAAAATAGTCATCATCACTCTCTCTCACTTACACACACACACCACACATACTCACATATTCACACTCACATACAACATGCATGTCCAGAGCTAGTCACACTTGGACAGTCAAGAAAGGTATCATAACCGATGACTTAGAGATCCAGGCCAACAGAAGACAGAGGACCTAGAGATCCAGGTCAGTAGAATACATAGGACCTTGAGATCCAGATAAATAGAAGACAGAGGACCTAGAGATCCAAGTCAACAGAAGACGGAGGACCTAGAGATCCAGGCCAATAGGAGACAGAGGACCAAGAGATCCAGGTCAATAGAAGAACAAGGACCAAGAGATCCAGGTCAATAGAAGACCAAGAACCTAGAGATTTAAGTTAATAGAAGACTGAGGACTTAGAGATCCAGGCCAATGGAAGACAGGACATAGAGATCCAAGGACTCTTTTCCAGACACTATGAAACTCACAATTTTAATCCATCATTCAGCTAAATGATTGTAGGTGCTCAAAACCTTACTTTTGTATTTACAACACAAAATCTCAGCCACCATCATAGATTGGTTTTCATTAAAATTTACTGGATATGTGCCATTTGTTTATTCTTTCAAAAATATTTTGACCACTATTCATGGATCAGGCATTGTGCCTGAAGCAGTGGGGACAGAGGTAAAAGGAAAGTTCTGACCCAGAGTTTAATTTCTTACTAGAGAGATGGACAACTCAGAAGCTGCTTTAAAATGTAGTGAGTGGTGGGATAGGCTTCAATGGGAGGGACAGCACGGCACCGAAGGTAGTCTAGGAAGGCAAGAAAGTTGTCCTGGAGGAAAGGTTAAGCTCTTGAGGATGAGTAGGGATTATCCAAATTGGGTTTGGGGGCACGTTCAGGAGCTACAACAAAGCTTAATATGACTGGAGTTCAGAACCTGATGTGGGAAAAAGTGAGATATGAGGTTAGAGAAGTCAGAAGAGGCCAGATGCAAGTAATTCAGTCACACCCAAAGAAGAAAGGGAAACACTCTAAATATTTTTAATTGGAGAGAATGTCATACAGGGAATTGATTTCACTGGGGATGAGGAGCTGAAAACAAAATAGAGCACAGAGAAGAAAACCAGAGCTTAGCAACAGCAGGAGGCTCTGTGCCCTCTAGGGAAACTGGCAAATGGAGGAGGGATGTTTCAGAAACTCAGAGACTGGTTCATCTAGGAAAACAAAAAAACTACAGCAGTCCTGCCTGGCAAGAGCTAGGACCACAGAGCTGCTACTGGAAAGCCTCAGGAAGCAGAAGAGAAGGCGCTTCTACTTATCTCCTTATCTACTTTTTCTGCTCTCCAGTCTGAACAGTATCTCCCATTGGTCCAAGTTAGTTGGAAGCCAGAAATTAAGGGACCTGGAGAGATGGTCTCATAGAAAAGGTCTGGGTGGAACAGTGGCCTAAGACAGAGATGATTTTTCTTTTACTTTGGTGCACAGAGAGGTCTTTGAAGGGCTATTGCTTTTGCACTCTTCAGGAACTTCCCAACAGAAAAATTAGGGCAATAATCATTGTTGAAGGAAAGTGATGGATGAAAAATTGAAAACTGAGACAATTTTTTGTTCCATAGGAAGACAACTTGAGGACAACTTGACCAGAACTCAGAGCAGGCAATCTTGAAAAGAGAGGTGATAAATATCAGGACTTGGGGCACTTGGTGAGGTAAGTGGACTAGAGAAAGAATCTGAAAGGAGAGCAAGTGTTTTGGGGATGTTATATGGAACGTCTTCAAATGATGAGACAAAAACACAGATAGCCAGACAGCTGAGAATGCGTGAAAAGACAGCTTTATTAGATCAAAGGGCTTTTGGGGGAAGAGGGGAGAAATAGGGAGGCAGAGAGTCCCAGAGTAGGGTCCAAGAGGGGCAGGGGAGCGGGAAGAAGAAGAACATATGGGTCCTGGCTCTTGCCTTTATTGTGACCCAGAGGGGAAGAGGGGTGTTTTCCTGCGGATGCTGGGGATTGACGACTTTAAACTATGTGGTGCGACGGGCAGAAGCAGCCAGTGCCGTCGGGAAGCTGCGGGCGGCTGTTACCCTGGCTAGCTGCAGTTAACACCCAGGCCAGGGCTGGCCGGGTGGTCACTCAGGAGAGATGGTCGGCCACCACATGCATTCCATACCATTGCAGCAAGGCTACTGCTCCACTGTGGAGCTTGCCTTGACCCCCCCGGTTGACCCTCGGCCATCTCTTCCACCCGTGGACCTCTCTGCTTGCAGTGCTGACCAGCAGAGCCTCCCGAGATGACGTACATGGTCAGTATCCACATGGCCACAAGGCACTTGAATGTGGCTAGTGTGGCTGGGAAAGCGAATTTGTGGCTGCGTTTAATCTTAAGTAAATAAATGTAAACTTAGCCAGCCCGTGTGGCCAGCGGCTCACGCTGGTCAGCGTGGCTGCAGCGCCTGCTAGCGATTTTGTGAAATGGTTTTGACTGCTAGGGTTCCATTGACCTTCTCGTTTCTTGTCTTCCTTAACTTACTGCTGACCTGAGGCAAATTCCAGAACATTGCTGTACCCCCGTCTCCTCATCTTCAAAACCTGGAATCAGCAGATTCTACTCGGGGACTGGAAAGCCGGAAACAAATAAATTACCTAGAGCAGCACATCGCAGATGACAGGAAGTTTCCAGGAAGCACGTGGCTGAAGTTCTAAAAAAGGCCATTATAAGATAAAAAGACGGATTTTTGCACCAAAACTATTAGAAATCCTGTGTGTAAATGACTTTGACGCTTTCAAAATTGCTGTCTTCTTTAAACGGCACTACCTTTGTTTAAATAGCTTTACACCAATTCTTTCTCAGAATTGTTCCCAGAGTCTGTTTTCAGGCCATCCAGGAAAACCATTCCATTGACATTTCGCTGCATTTCTAATTTTTGGATTGATATTTATGTTTCATTTCTCTCTCTTTTTTAAAAAAAATAATAATTTGATTTAAATTATATAAAAAAGGTATAATGAAGAAATAAAAATTCCCCACATATCCGCCAGCAAGTAGTAGTATTAACATTGTTTTCATAGGCCTTTTTGATGTTCTTTTAAAAATAAAAATATGGTCTTATATTATGTACAATTTGGTATCCTAAATTTTTCACAATATTCTCATGCTTGTTTCATTAAATATTCACTGAAATGTGAGTTTTTGATGGTTACAAAATAGTCTATCATATGGAAGTAGCAAACTCTGTGTACCTGCTCCTACTGTGGCTGCTATTTGCTTTTTAACTAAAAAGAAATATTTCCTCATTTATAAGACTTAACTTTGAATGTTTTTTGCTTTCTCCAAAATAAAGCCTACTCAAAAAGATAGGGGAGGATAAAAAAAAGTAACAATTATCAAATATTTGCTATATACCAGGTTTATACAAATTATCTCATTTAGTGCTAAAAGTCCATATATATATAATATAATGCCCATTTATTTTTAGCAGTTCAGGTATAAAATTTCAAAAAGTTTAAGTTAAGTCGTCCTAAGTCAAACGTGTAGGAAGGGCCACGGCTGGAATTTGAGCCCACGGTCTCTGATTCCCAGTCGGTGTTTTACACAGTGGCAGGAATGGATTCAACAGAAGCATAACGACAATTCCAAAATGCGTCCCATCTCTCACAACTTGTCCATCTCTCAGAATATTCTTATGGGCTGCTTGGGAGATGAGAGACAATGGCTTAAAAGCAAATTTCACTCTTGCTAATTAAAGCAGAGAATCCAAACTTTTTTTAGCCCATGTCCCCTTCAGAAGTTTGTCCCTGTCAAATGTGCCGGAGCCCATCAGTCAAACCCCCGCAGCTTTCACTCTCCCTGGCAACTGAACCTTTTCCGGAACTGCCCAAAGTGACAGTTTGAGCGGTTTTAATTAATGGGTGCGATTAGACTGGAGGAAAATAAGTTCCCTAAATGCCAGTCAGGCCTGCTCTCCCTGTTATGGGCTTCCAAACAAGGGTTGCAGCTGATACCACTGCAGGCTGTGTGTTAGCAGACCCTGCAGGCTGGCGATGGCCAAGGATCTATCCAGAAGGGCCCGGTCCCAGCATGGCCAGGAACCAGACAGCATCGGGCATGAGCCTGGGGAAATGGTTCAAAGGCCCTTTAAAACCTGTCCAAGAAACCACCACAGCAGAGGCTTCTCCAGGTTTCTTGGATTTCATTTCAGGAGAGGGAACAGCTGGCAAAGTATTCCGTTCCTTTTTAACATAAAGGATCTTTCCACGTTCCCAGCTCCATGAACCAAAATTGCACTCTTCAAATTGAGGTCTCTTTAGGCTCATATTATTTTATGGAAAACTGGAAGAGGATGGGGGTGCCAGTGAAATAAATTAAGTTAATTTTCAGCTTTGGAGAAATAAAGGTTCATTTACTTCTAAAACAGCAACAGCAGATTAAAGACATTATCTAGCACATAGGTACAATACCATGAGAGTTTTTTTAAATTTTTATTTTTAAAGGAACTTCAGATTACATAAATGTTACATCAAAAATATAGTGAGTTCCCATATACCTTACCCCCCCACACACACACACTTTTCCCCATTGTGATTGTTATGGTGCTGTTTCTCCCATAACCAGAATTCATGGGTCCAGGAATCAAGGGGTGGAAATGGAAGTGGCACCATTCACTATTACCCCCAGTGACCCCCTAGGAAAATTTTTGCTTCCTGTCCCTGCAACCTTAAGCTCTGCTAGTCTACAGGTCTTAGTTCCAAAAGGAGGAGTGCTGCCACCAGGGAACACAACAATGATTCCATTGAACTAGAAGTTAAGACTGCCACCTGGGAACTTTGGGCTCCTCTTACCTCTGAATCAACAGGCACAGAAGAGAATTATTGTACTGGCTTGGGTGATTGATCCTGACTATCAAAGGGAAATAGGACTGCATCTACATAATGAGGGTAAAGAAGAGTTTGCCTGGATACAGGAGATCCTCTAGGACGTCTCCTAGTACTGCCATGCCCTGTGATTAAAGTCAATGGAAAAGTGCCATGCCCTGTGATTAAAGTCAATGGAAAAGTGCAACAACCTAATCCAAGCAGGACTAACAATGGCCCAGAATCTTCAGGAATGGAAGTTTTGGTCACCCCACCAGGCAAATAACCACAGCCAGCTGAAGTGCTTGCTGAGGGTAATGGGAACATGGAATGAGTAGTGGAAGAAGGTAGTGAGAAATATGAACTTCGACCACATGACCAGTTACAGAAACGAGTACTGTAATAGTCATGAATCTTTCTTCCTTATTTTGTTATGAGTATGATTGTATATGTACATAAAATTAATTTCTTTTTTTCCCTAATCTTTTCCCTTATATGACAAGTTGTACTAGTTTCATGTCATAATATTTAAAGATGTCAAGTTTAAGAGTGAATATTACCTAAGGCCTTGCACTCTCTTATGTAGGGAATTAATGCATTTCCAGTTGTACTCAGCACAGTTGAATATTCTTAGGTGGAAATATATATACGCATGTCTGTTATTGTTTTTACTTAGAGACTAAGTATGGTTTAAAGTAATGTATATGGTTGCTGAGTTGACAAGGGGTGGACTGTGGTGGTTAGGCTAATGTGACAACTCAGCAAGGTAATTGTGCCCAGTTGTTTGGTCAAGCAAACACTGGGCTAATTGTAATACAAGGACACTTATGGGCTTTAGTCATCAGTGAGTTTACTGCATAGATGGCTGATTACATCTATGATCAACCAGGGAGATTGCCGCCAGCAATGAGTGACGTTTTATCCAATCACTTGAAGGCTTAAAAGAGGAAGTGATTTCAGCATTCAGAGAGAATTTCCCAGCTCATCTTTGGACAGCCAACTTCTCCCAGAAACTCATCAAGGACCTTCATTGGACTTTCATCGGAGCCCCTGGTTTGCAGCCTGCCTGTGGAACCTGGACTTGTGCATCCCATGGTTATGTGAGACTCTTTTAAAATCTCATACTATTTACAGATATCCCCGTTGATTCTGTTTCCCTAGAGAACCCTGACTAATACACCCATTAACAACATCCTTCATTAGTGTGGTACATTTGTTACAATTGATGAGCACATATTAAAGCATTGCTGCTAACCGTGGACTATAGTTTACATTATAGTTTACACTCTGCCCTGTACACTTTCATAGGTTTTGACAAAATGTATAATGGCCTGTATCCATCATTGCACTTTCATACAGGACAATTCCAATGACCCCAAAATACCCCAAGTTCCACCTATTCTTCCCTTTCCCTTCCCTCAGAAACTCTGGCGGCCACTGCCTTTATCTCAATGTTACAAGTTCTTCCATTGTTAGAATCATAAGTTTACTTTAGTCCACAGTTGCTTTCCCACCTTATGTTTGTTCCTTGATCCTGAGGATTTGGGGATGGTGATGCCCACTCTACTTCCGATTGAGAGGGGCCTTAGATCCCCTTGGGCTGATGGATGGTACTGTCTTGCTTGCAGTTGTAGATAGTCTCTGTTTTGGGGGATGGGTGTTATCTATCATCATCCTTTTATTAGTTGTCCTGGGCGAGTCTGATGAACTGGAGAGCAGGTGTTGGCTGCAACTCTGCTGAGATTCAGGGCTCAACCAGCACATGAACAGACCGGAGATTTAAGTCTCTGGGACATATATTTAATGGATAACAACTCTGAGTGTTTCTGGCTGAGAGCTGTTTTTCTTTTCTGTTCCATGTGGCTTGAACTAAAAAGGGTATAATTTGTGTATCCAATGGGATAAGGACTTTCAAGATGCAACTAATGTAAAGGCTCAGACCTTTCTATTCACTGTTACCAGCGTAATGGGTAAAACATTGACACACCAGCTATGTGTTTCTGAGACAGCCTTAATCTCTCTGTGCTTCATCCTCTTCATCTATAAAAGAGGTTATCAACAGTACAAACCTTCTAGGGTTGTTATAAGGATTAAATGTGATACTATTTATAAATTGTTTCAAACAGTGCCTGGAATATTTTAAGCTCTATATAAGAATGCACTAAATAACAAATGTGGTTGAAAAAAAAAAAAACAATCATTTTCTGGCTCGTCTTTCTCTCTTGACCATTGAAAAATGAGCATCTTTGGGCAAATAGGCCCCAAATCATTTCAGCTCTCGAGTGTCTTCTCCTTGTTCCAATTTCACTCCAAGAAAAGTAGGTCTGTCAGGTGGAACATTCTCAATTTCCTGTCCCTCCACTTTCAAGCTCACCTGTGCTGACAACTATCTCTACTCTCCTCCGTGAGCCTCAGAAAATGAGCTGTCTCTCCATTTGTTCAAGGAAAACAACTTTACCTTCCCCTTGACTCACATCCTCTTTGGGACCTGCTATCGCAGCCTCGTCTCTTAGAGGGCTCTCTGCTCGTTCCCACCTCCATGCACAAGCAAGCTCAAGCCATAAAAATGACAGGCGTATACATTTACATACCAAGTATAGGCAGAATTTTTCAAGAAGAGCCTTTCAACCCTTCTACTTCCAGCATTTTACAGTCAAAATCAGCTTCTAAGAATAAGAACATTTATCTCAGGAAGGATTTTGAGTGGCTCAACCTCTATGCTTTAAACTAGGACTATTTTAATGAAGACATTATAATTTTATCTTATTTGAAAAATTGCTGGAAGCCAAGTCAACCAGATGATTCTAGATTTTTAAAAGATGCAAAGCCTATTCAGAAATCATAATTACTTAATCAAGACCCCAAACATAACATCAGGACTCTCCTGGCTCTGTGCTCCGTCTACCGCCCTCACTACTTCCCTTCATGTTGCAGTTGGGAAGTTTGATGTAATTATGAATTCCAAAAATATAATTGGATCATACTTGTAAACTGATCTGTTAATCTGGGCATGATTAAGTTATGATTAGGGCATTGACTGGGCCACGTCAGTAGGACGTTGAGCCCCACCCCTTGGTGGGTGGGGAATCAAATATAAAAGGCATTGGCAAGAACAGAGTTGAAGTTAGTTTTTGAGAAGCAGTTTTGATGTTGGAGAAAAGGCCCCAGGAGAAGAGAAGTGAGCCATTTGCCTGATAGTCTACAGCTGACCTTGTGGAGGAACCAGAAGAGCTAAGCCCAGAGAGAAACGCAGCCCCGGGAAGAGAGGAACCCAAGAAGCCTGAACCCTGGCAAACCCTGGCAGCTGTCCTGCTCCAACACTTTGCAATGAACTTTGGTGAGAAGAAACTTAACGCTTTATGGCCTGGTATTTGTGGACTTCTACCCCAAATAAATACACTTTGTAAAGACCAACCCATTTTTGGTATTTCACATTAGCACCCCTTTGGCTGACTAATACACTTCATGACCATTTTCCAGCTTGAAAACTTTTCTGTAATTTTTCCCCACCAGGGACCTTGGACCCTCAACTCCCAGATGAGAAAGACAATCACTCATCCAGTCTACACAATTATTGGAGAAATTTGTTTAAATAAACCAAGAAAAAGTCATTTAACTATTGTGTGTCACCCAGAGACATGCAAAAGAGCAGGCAATGCAGGAGTAAAGGGTATGTTTGGGGTGGGGGTGGGGGGGTTCCTTGGGCTTAACCAGAACTGGGATTGAAGGGACCGCAGACAGAAACACGTGTCTCAGGTAAGGAAAGAGACGCAGTGGTGGGAATAAAATAACGAAGAAGCCAAGCTTGTTCCCAGCCTCCGTTCCTATTGGCCAATGTGGATGTTAGAAGTTAGAATGGAAAGAATAGGTCTATGAGTCTTGTTCTAGAGAAGACTGAATGTCTGTCTTACTTTGCTAGGGTAACAGTGTGCCTGGGAATTGTAGCCGTTACTCCATCTCCAGAGACACTTTCAACAAGAAAAAACAAACATTTTCCTCAATTTTTCCTGAAAATTCCATTAACCAAACTATCTTACTTCCTAAACCTTCTTATTGATTGAAATTTTACCCTAATTCATAAAACCCACCCAGGTCTGGTGAAATTAAAGAAATAAAGGGGGGAAAAGCCAGCATATTATTAGAGAATGTATTAGTCTGCCAAAGGGGTGCCAATGCAAAGTACCAGAAATCTGTTGGCTTTTATAAAGGGTATTTATTTGGGGTAAAATCTTCCAGTTGCAAGGCCCTAAAGAGTCCAACTCAAGGCTGCTTTCTCACCAGTCAGCTGCCACGTGTTGGAGCAAGATGGTCACTGATCTCTGCCTGGTCTCTCAGGGCTTCCTATATCAGTGTCTGACACAGGGCTTGTTTCTTTCCAGGCCTTCTCAGCTGCCCAGCTGCTCTGGTCTCTTCAGCTGCAGACTATCAGGCAAATGGCTCATCTCTCCCTGGGGCCTCAGGATCAAGCATGACAGAGCTCTCTCTCTTCCGTGTGTCTTCTTGAGTGAGTGTCCATTTATATCGGCCCATCAAAGGGGCAGTGACTCAACCTGAGTCACACCTCACTGATGTGGCCAAATCAAAGGCCTAGTTAACAGGTAATTTAATCAAAGGCATTTCAGGTGAATCTAATACAATCAAAGGGCATCACACCCAGAGGAATAGACTAGTTTATAAACTTAATCTTTCTTTTTTGGGGATTCATGAATAATCTCTAACTGCCACAGAGAATAGGAATTATTTTCTATGGCTCTGGCCACATTTGAAGATATTTTCTTCAGAGGGCCTTCAATTATATAAACTGCAGAAGATTTATTCTTGGTCATCCATTATTCAATTGTAGAAGAGGTGGACATAAATGTTGGATGGATTGGCAACGCCATTACACAGGCAGGATCCCAACAAGGCAAAACATCCTCAAGTTCTGGGCAATTCGTTATCCTACAACAAAAGCACCAGGAAGTGGGGGATGAGGGTTCCCTCTCCAGTGCAATAACAACATTTCTTTTGAATTTATTTCATAATAAGCATACTATTCCAACAAAAGAATAAAATGCTGATTTATTCCTCATCTTAGCTCTTATGGCAGGCAAAGGTGAGATGGACCCAAGGCAAATACTCATAACTCTAGGTGGTATTAAGAGTGGTTATTTGCACGTGTGTCATTTTAAGGTTTACAGAATACCATCCTAAACCAATTTCATCTGACTTAATCAAGGCAACTTAACCAACTTGCCTGAGCCACTCCTGAAGCCCTCTTGTAGCAATCCTCAGCTCTGTGTTCCCTTCCAGTTGATTTCACCTCCTTGGAGACCAAGTTTGTTTGGGCATAGGTTAAAAATCCAGGTAAGCCTGATGCTGACCACGAACCAGGGCAAAATCTCTGATCAACGACAGCTATGATTTGAGCCGATCAGATTCCTTGTCTGCCATTTTAACTGACAAGTAAAAAAAGTGAAAGTAGAGGTAGACAGAAAGCAGATATGCCAGAGAGGCAAGAAGTAAGAAGAAGCAGGAAAAGGAAATCACAGCAGCTGCAAAGAGAACAGTAAGCATGAGCCTGTGAGGGGCCTGAGAGGGCATGGAAATGAAGCCACTTCCCAATTGCCATTTCCTACCAAGCTGTTCCTGTCCTTGGAATTCAATGAAAAGTTGCTGGCATCCCTCTAAGAACCCTGGAGGTGGTTGTTTCATGAGGTAGTTGGGGTGAGCCTTGTCCAGCCCTTCCTCATGAGGTAATCAGCAGCAGGGTCACCTCGAACACGGGAACCGAGTCCAGAAGGACATTCACAACGTGCTCCACCAGCGAATCCCATGCAGGCGATTCATAGGAATCGCCACCACAGGTGCTTTTTAAAAATAAAGCTTCCCAGACTTACGCAGGCTGGGGGTGGACTCATAAAGCCAACGTTTCCTGAAGATCCCCAAACAATTCTCTTGATCAGCCGGTTTGAGGGACCTGAACTAAGGATCCTTAATCTTCTTTTGGATAGCAGATATCTTTGAAAATCTTATAAAGCTATGATCCCTCTTTCCTTATATGACGTTCATAGGTGCATCTGTCTGTAACTTCAGGACCCCTAACTTGTGTCTAGTCCAAAACCCCTTCTAAGCAGAGAAGGAAAGAGAACTGTCCTGTAATGGACTGCCAGGGAGTGGCCAAGACCAACCTGTTACCTGTGCCATTAGAGACCTTTTGAAAATAACAAAAAATAAGATGTATCTGCCAATGTCCAATCAGGAGTACAGAAACCATGCTAGGTATTTCAACAGAGGGAATTGAATATACATAATTGGTTACAGAGATGGTGGGGGGATGCTGAGAGAGCCAAAAGGGACATTGCTGAGATAATAAACCCAGGAAGCAACTGTCTATTGGCTATAGGCAGGCAGAATAAGACAGGCTTGGGGCCGTGAGAACCCACGCACGGGGCAGGTGTCGGGATGCCACTGGCAAGCAGGGGATACCATAGACCCAGGATGTGAAGCTCTGTGGAGGGGGTTCTGCCTGTTTGCTGCTGGAACTTTTTAATTTTATTATAATTATTATAATTTATCTATTTTTTCATCCTCCAAAGCCTAAGTGTTATATAAAATTATAAACAACAGATGTTTTGACCTCTGTTTTCCTTATTCTCAATTTGGGTGTTCTATGGAGCAAGTGGAACTCTTTTTTTTTTTTTTCAGAAAAAGTTTCCAGTCAGATGATGTCAATATCTAGGGGTTCAGGAAATAAGGGGGTTTCTGTAAGTAAAGCTAGAAAATTAAAACATGAAGGGTGAGTTTAGTAATAATCAGCCATCTTCTTCAGGGTTAGATCAACTCCAGGATCAAAGTGAAGAATAAGCTTTGAATCAAACTGCAACAACCAAGGCCTTGCTGCACATAACAAGATTTGGCCTCATTAACAAAATTAGCATTTCTAAGGAAAACATGGACTCAGAAGCGCAGGTAAAGGCATATCCAGAGGACAGAGATCTCGAGTGTTTCCAGAACTATCCAGAAAAGAGCCTACCCTGATTATCTGACACAAACATTGGCAGGTCTTGTATTAGAGCATCTTGCATGAAACAATCAACAGCTTTGTGTTTGTTATCATTATTCTTATTTCCCCTACTATTATTTCCAGCTTCCATAGTGGAGATGGTATGTTAGTATACTTGATAGTAGTTTTAAAGAAAATTCAGCTTGCTTCTGTTTTTTGTGCTGATGTATTGACCAAGCAGACAATGAGGCGTTGACTTACCATGTAGATTTTCTAACAGGAAAACATGTGATCTGGCTAAGGCAAGAAAACGGTCCTCTTTTGACTCTATTTCTCAGTAAAGTCATGGAGCAATGCCAACTTTATACATCAGTCTCCTGTGCATTTGGTTAGTGTGACTCCAGTAACCATGCCAACCTCTGTGGGACTGACAAAAATGAACTTCAGGATCAAGAATTGTGGGCCCTGACTGCGGACCCCAGTGGCTCTATCTTGCTATGGGTTCCGTGAGGACCCCCCGAGGCCTCCTCTCTACCTCCCTACTACCATTGCCTTGCTAAATCCAGCATCTCATATTTGTTTTGAGTGAGTTTTTCATGCACAGGACCCACGAATTTCAGTACATTCTTTCTTTATCTAAGTATTTGTTTCAGCATCACTGTGTGTTTCCCTGTGGTGCAGGCTGCTGCACAACCCAGCAAGGGAGAACAAAGATGTGAAAGGGGCTTCGACCTATGCGGGAAGGCGGCTGCAAACTCTGTCAGGTGGGAGGTGGAACTCGCTTTGACTTACCTTCCCACCTGGCCGATGGACGGGTCCTGTTTAATGCATGGGCATTGACCTCCTCAGGTGCCTTTGAATGAAAGCCTAGAAGAGTTTGGCTCCCAAAGGCCGGGAGGACAGCTCCATGGCCTGCATCACACGCGCAGCTCCTTCTTACTATTGCCATGTCTGAACCCATCAGAACTTGCCTGTCACAGCCGTGGGTGAAGGAGACCGGCTCGTTTCCAAGCCGAAAGCCCTGGCTCATGTACGCAAACACACACGTGTTCTATGTGCAGCTGCTGAAATTAAAAATTATCTCCCCATATGGCCCACATTATACTTTGAAATTGTAGAGCGGGATTAACAAAGTTGTGTAGGAATTGGCTCTCAGAAAAATGTCAAGTACAGTTCTGCTTTGGCTGGGCTAAATAAGCACAGCATCAGCCAAGAGACCAGGAAAGGGGGTGCATCCCGGAGGTGAGGCAGTGGGGAGAGGACGCAGAGTTGAAGGCTGCCGTGGGTTATGCGAATTTCTAGCTCATGGCAACCTGCTGATTAATAGTTAAGCTAAACCCCAGATCTGAAATTCTCTTTGTTAAGTATCTTTTATATAATGTATATTTCAGTGAATGGAAATATGGTTTCATATGGAACTTTCCATATTTATTTTTTCTCCCCCCATATCTCTCCGTCACTCTCTGCCTCTCCCCCACCCTCTTCTTCTTTCTCTTTCTTTCTCTCCCACCCCCTCCGCTCCCCTTCTCTCTCTCTCTCTCTCTCTCTCTCTTTCTCCCTCCCTCTCTCCATCTATCCTTTATCTTTCACTGGCCTTTGCACCATGAATGATGACATGGCTTTTCTGCAAGATTCCTGGCAATATTTGATTTCTCTCTGCAGTGACCTAGTGACTTCTTTCATAATTCTTAAGCCTACAAGCTCACTCCATCTTCCTCATTATCAGAGAAGAGCAAGCCTCCTGTATAACTGGAGTTGGGGAAAAACAGCCAGTGACCATCTAGATCAGAGATTACCATTAGCTGTCTCCCAGGCTCAGTTCTAGCCGAAAGCCCCACACAATTCTCATCCTTTGACAAGTGATTTAAGGGAAATGCAGAAATGCATCTCCAGGAGCCATAGTGTATTAGTCAGAGTTAAACTTCCCCTTCTCCTCTGTGCAACAGAGAAGTGGAGCATGAAATGTTTCAGTATTTTTCCTTATACCTACCTCATGAAGAAATGCATAGCATTTGCTAATATCTATAGTTCTAGAACATTCTACCAGTGGTATAGCCTTTCTGAGCTTCACTGTCCTTCTCTTTAAGAGGGTGATGGTAATAATCCTGCTTCCCAAGGTATTTAATTCAGTCTACAATTATTTACTGAGCACTCATCCTCTGCCAGGTACTCTTGTAAGTTTGTGGAAGGTGCTGCCATTATCCCTCCATTGCAGATGAGGAAATGAAAAAAAAAGCACCTTGCTGTACCAGATGGGTGGTGACCAGCGCGACAACCAGGACTCCTTGGTGAGCCTAAATCTAGATGGGTTGGGTTTGGGGGCTTCAGTGGTGTGTCTAAGCAACCACTCTTACCTCTGAATCTGGTGTCTACATGTTGGGATTATGTCATCGTCCAGCTGGCTGCATGATTCAGACACTCCATGCACTGGAAGTGTGCTTAGCCCAGCGTTAGGATGTCTTCATGCACACTGATAACTTCCTGGCCTAATGAATTTCTCACATGCTAAGCAGTCATTTCAGAAACAGTTGCCCTTCAAGGGCAGTAAGGAGGGCTGAATGAAGAAGCAGTACTGCAGGTTCCCACATGCCTTCCAGTCAGCTTTGGGACCCTTATGCAACAGCTCTGTAAGCTTCCTTCCTTCCTCCCTTCCTCCCTTCCTCCCTCCCTCCCTCCCTCCCTCCGATTACAGGGAAAACACCTAAGACTCTAAGTGGTGAATTAATTTTCCCAAGTGCACCCAAAAAAATGCATAGTGGTTACATTCCCAATTCTTTCTAACTCCAAAGCACAAACTGTAAAACTGCTTCACTGTGATAGTCTATAGATCACTCATGAGTTTCTATCTTCTGGCACATAGTAGGTCTGCCCCTGTATTTGGGGGAGGCTATCTTCACTTATTTACTTTCCAACTTCTGTTTCTCTTGGGCTATTATTATTATTATCATTTAGAGTTCTGACCACAGAGGAAATGGCATTAAGGAGAAAGAGGAAATGCTAGGATGCCTAGTGAGAAGAAAACATAATTAGTGGTAAATGACTTGCTATATATAAGCCATAATATGCTGCAAATATGTGCAAATAATTAAGAGTTGATGATGAATCAATTGATAATGGAATAAGTAAGTAATATGATAAAACAGGAGTGTCACTGAATGTCTATTAAACTCCAGACTGAGGAGTATCATTAGCAAATTCTGTGACCTTGGATAAATTGTATCATTTCACTGAATCTCCAATGCATCAACTCTACAATAGGGCTATTATTTCCTATTTTATTCCAGAAATCAGTATAGAAAATGGAGAGTGGGGTCACTGGTACATGATAGGCCAGAATTAATGTATTATGTGCTCTAATCCATTCACTGTTACAAGGTTTTGGACTGGCCTATGCTGCTGAGATTATATCTATCTTTCCAAAGATGCAGAAGAGTTTTCTGATCAGCTGGCTCCAAAAGAAGACGGACCCTGACTTGAGTCATCAATATTAGGTCAGTTTCAGCCTTTCCACACTGGCTTGATCATTTAATGCACCCATCAACACTTGTGTCCATTTTCAGGGATTCAGTTTATATTTCCAGAGCCTCATTCTATTTAAGTAGCCACCTAACTTGATCAGTACAAAGTCAGCACCAGAGTAGAGTCCAGATCAACAAAATGCAAGGAGTCCAGGAAAATGCCAAAGCTTGATGCCCACAGGCAGGACTTTTGTTCAGTGGAAATAAGTGTCCAGATGGGCAGGCATGGTTCCAGCAACCCAAATGTGGGCCATGGTGCAAGCCAGTAGGACTACCCAATCTTTGTGCTCTACACTTCCTACAGTGAATTCAAGGCAGGAGAAAATACAACCAAAACATTCAGAAGCATGTTGTTCCA
Organism: Cabassous unicinctus; assembly: GCA_029593785.1. Classification (NCBI taxonomy): domain Eukaryota; kingdom Metazoa; phylum Chordata; class Mammalia; order Cingulata; family Chlamyphoridae; genus Cabassous; species Cabassous unicinctus. Next base: position 18,586 of record JAQZBX010028712.1, read on the forward strand.
GCACCGAAGCTACTTCTATGTCATTAAGAAGTTCTAAAGGCTAACTCAGCATCCTCCTCACTCCATTAGAAAGTAAACACAATTTGGGAGAACTTAATACATTTGTTATTGACCTAATTTCTACACATCCCACCAAATAGAAAACCATCCATGAGGGTAGTGATTATGAGTGTTTTATGTCCTCAGAGCCTACTACAGTGATTGGCATTGGCTCAAACACTTTTGTTGCGTGAATTAAAAAACAACGTAAAATATTTGAGGACATGTCAACATACATTTTCATTCATTCATTCAGTTCTCAGATAGTGTACTTATTGTGTAGCAGACAAATTGGGGAAATGATGATAAGCATATAGACTTGGAGCCTACTTTCTGTTTGGTGAAATGGACACTAAATAATTTGCACACTAGTTATTTAATTACAATTTGGAAAAGCACCACAAAGAAGAAAGTCAGCTTTCCAAATAAACATATTACTTGATCCAATGTATAGGAAAGAATCCCTGACAAAGTGGCATTTGAGGCAAGAGGTAAAGAATAACTAGCAGTTACCATGGCAGATCAGGGAGAAAAAGAACATTCAAGAGGAAAGAATATGTTGCAAGGCCCTGAGATGCAAAGGATGAAGCTGCATTCAAGGAAATGAGATAAGGCAAGTGTGGCCAGGGCAGAAAACTCAAGCCAGAGCTGTGCAGAAGAGTCTGATGAGGCAAGCAGGGGCAAGCTTTCCAGGATTGTATTGATTATGTTAAGATTTGTTTCATTATCCCCAGAGGAAAAAGGAGCTATTGAAGGATTGAAACCAAAGATTTGTTTGTAAAGATCATTTGGCTGTGTAACGACAGTTGATTGGAGAAACATAATGGTGGGTGCAGGAGAGGAGTTGAGATGATATTGATGTTTAGACTGTGGAAGTATAAGTGGAAATAGAGAAAAATGGAGATGACTTGGAATTTGGAGAGAAAACAGTGATACATTGGAGGAAATATGGTAATTGGGATGTGGAGGTGGGGAAAAGAAAATGTGAAGTATAAATCCCGCATTTCTGGATTGCACAAGTAGGCAGCTGGTTCGGGGCCAACTTACCTGTTGGACTCACTCAGCACAGGGACTAAGGACCAACATGTTTTTAGGGGCCCACAAAAATGTTTAAATTCCTTTTAAAATCAGAAGAATAAAATGAGCTTTTAGGTCAAAGAAAGTGCTTTAATATATCATATTAATATAGTCATCTTTATACCAACCCAGTTATAAAACAAAATTTTTAATATTTTTATGGAAGAAGCAAAAGTATTTATGGTTCATGAAAGTTATCGTGTGGACCTGGGCTGATTGTCCATGAGATAAGAAAACTGGAGGAAATCCAGGAGGGCATGGGGTTGACAGGGTACGGCAAAGCGCAAGGTGTTTCTGAGAACAGTCTGAGTTAAAGGGATCTATGAAATGTGCAAGGGCAAATAGCTAAAAGACCTTTAGAATCACTACTTAAAAATTACTATGACAGTCTCAATGTCTCAATGAGGCAATATGACAATGAAAGAATGTGGGGTTTGGAATCATCAGAATGGCTTTCCGGTTCCATCTCCACTACCATGGTGTTTTATGATTCTGACTGCCTACAACACCACCCCCTTTATTCTAAGAAATGTTTCAAAACATGATTGTATAGGGGAGATCCTAGCCCCAGCCACACAGGGTTACTTGACCCAACATGAGCTAATCAGAGCCATCCATTGGGATTCAACACCTGGAGCCAGTTGGAAAGAGTCTTGTGCCTGCTAGTAGTAAAAACATTGGATTGTGCACTGTCTTAGTTTGCCAGAGCTGGTACGACAAATCCCACACAATGGGCTTAAATAAGAAGCATTGTTTTCTCATGGATTTGAAGGCCAGAAGTCCAAGAACAAAGCATCAACAACATCATACTTCCTCCCCAAAGTCTGCAGTGTTCTGGTGCTGGCTTGCTGCCATCCTTGGTTTCCTTGGCTGACGTCTCTGCCTTCTCCCACGTGTGGATCTCTCTCTCTCCTTGCTGCCTGCTCTTCCAGGGTCCACTGACTTCCAGCATCTTCCTGAGTGTCCTTCTCTGACCGTCTGTCTGAGTTTCTCCTGCTTATGAAGGGCTCCAGTAATGCAGATAAGGCCCACACTGGTTCAGTGGGGCTACACCTTAACTAAAATACCTTCTTCCAAAGGTCCTATTTAACGTGAGTTCACACCGACAGGATGCAGATCAAGACTAAGAACTTGTCTTTGTTGGGTGCACAATCCAGTCTACCACGTGCACTTAGAAGTGTCCCTAACTGCTTGGGGAAGCCTGCTTGATAACAAAAGGCTAGCATGTGGAAAATGATGAATTCAAGGAAGAGGAGGCCCTGAGGACTTTAGCCTCTCTGTTTCTATTTCTTTCTGGCACCAGGCCTAGCCCTGCACTTTCCCATTGGTGGACCAATTAATACTCTATTCTGTGTCGGTTAATTCCAATTTTGATCTCTATCATTTGCAATAGTGAGAAACTGGCTGATACAACTACAAATTACCCAGGTAATATGAAGAAGTCATATAATCTCCCCAAGCCTCAATAGTCTGGTCTGTAGGATGGACATTGTAAATCCTATATCAAAGCACTTTGATGATGACAAAATGAGAAAATTATAGAAAAATGATTCAAAGCTTAGTGTACATCATGCACGTATTAATTATCATTGTTATGATAAAGAAAGAGAGTGAAGGCCTTCTAGAGAGGTGTTCACTATAAGTCCATTACATGTGGTTTAAAAAACACATTCTTATTGTCCATAATTAAATCAAAGTCATATTATCTTTCTGTGGCGCTCTGCACTTCATGCTAATCTTTACAAATTTGTCAATATTCGCCAAAATCAGTTCACTCACGCTGTATGAAATTTAAAATTCATGTAGAGCTAGTTTGAGTGAGACACCCACCTCATTTGTAGATTCACAGTGGAAATCTTCTTTGTGCCTTCAAAGAGCTGTGCCCTAACTCTACAAATGAACTTTAATCAGGACAGTGTGAATTTTTTATTATCTGTTTTTATCTCACTAATGAGATTTCAGGAGTTTATCCCCTGAGCACACAGTTGGTACTCAATAAATGCTAGCTCAACTAATAGACACCTTTAGGCATATCACATCTCTAACTCACAAAACATGCATTAGCATTTCTAAGGACTGTAACGTGTGTCCCACACCGCAGAATCTGAAATAAAATCCAGCCAGCTGGATGGAGATGTGACGGCGTGTATGAGCAGGTGGAGCCGTGCTCGTAGACAGCCTGGAGTGCCTTCAGAGAAAGCAGCCGTGTGAGGTCAGATGCGGGTTTTCTTCAGCCAAACCCGTGGCAGGATGGGGGCTCTTCTCCCGAGTACCTGCACAAGCATGCCTTGATAAAAGACAATCGGCTGCTCAAAACACTGCCACGTCACAGGCCCAGGCCAGTGCCTGGTAGGTCTCTCCTTAAGGCATCTGGATTTCATTCCTGTAAAAACAGATAACAAAGTCAGAAAGAGCCTTTTTGGGGCATCCAGCTACTAGTAAATCATATAGGCACAAAAGAACATCGTAAAGACTAGAACTTATATCACATCACAATGAGCATAGCTTCAATTAAAAGCTCAAAGTCATGCAGCTTAGCCAAGGTTCCATCAAGATGGAATTTATAATCTGTGTTACGAAGCCTGCACCCAAGGATTCCAGCCAAAGCCAGGACAAGCCATAAAAGCTGCACACCTCCCTAATGTGACAGTAATGACACCATAAGCATGCCTAGTTTTCCAGGAATCTGCTCTTCCACTCTTTTTGAACACAAATATTTATAGAGTGCCTACTATGTGCAGAGGAATTTTTGGAGACTGGGATGAAAATCAGCCCCCCATGAAGCTGAGGAGAGTCACATATATACAAACCCACACCCAGACACAGACACACACAACGTGCACGACTGGGAGTGCAAACCAGCCGGTCTCAAGCAGGGCGACTGATGACGACTTCCAGTCTGTGAGCTGTGTGACAGGTCCTGTGGGCACTCCAGAGTGGTGTTGCCAATGATTAAATGAGATAGTGTAATAAAAAAGCTTTGTGAACTTCAAAGCTCAGCGTGCAGTTCATATGTCGAGGTACAAGCTTATAGGGCCTCAAGAGGCTTTTGTACATTCCAGCCAAACCTAATCCCCAAAGAAATCAGAATCCTAGGTTTTAGATTTTAAGAGTAAACTATGTAACCCTCCCCTGCCATATTTTCTAAAACTAAAAAAAGGATGATGATGGACAACACCCATCCCAAAAAACAGACAGTATCTACAACTGCAAGCAAGACAGTTCCATTCATCTGCCCCATGGGATCTAAGCCCCCTCTCAATCAGAAACAGGGTGGACATCACTATCCCAAAATCCTCAAGATTGGGGAATGAAAAATGGACTAAAGTAGACATATTATTATTCTACTATAGACTTGTTATTTTTCTAGCAATGGAAGAACTTGTAACAGTGACATAAAGGCAATGGCCACCAGAGGTTCTGAGGAGAGGGAGAGGGAAGAATAGGTGTAATGTGGGGCATTTTTGGGACATTGGAATTGTCCTGCATGACATTGCAATGACAGATACAGGCCATTATACATTTTGTCAGAATCTATAAAATTGCGTGGGGCAAAGTGTAACCTATAATGTAAACTATAGTCCATGCTTAGTAGCAATGCTTCAATATGTGTTTGTCAACTGTAACAAATGTTCCACACCAATGAAAGATGTTGTTAATGGGAGAAAGTGGGGCAGGGAGAGGGGGTGGGGTATATGGAAATCCCCTTTATTTTTGATGTAATATAATGTAATCTAAAGCTTCTTTAAAAATAAAAAATGCAAAAATGAATAAACAAAAAATGAGTCAGCTATGGCACATAGACCCGCTCTGTCAAATTCAGTAGCCACTTGCATGTGTGAGCACTTGAAATGTGGCTAGGCCAAACTGAGATGTGCGGTAAGAGCAAAATACACATCAGATTTCAAAGACTTAGTGTGGAAAAAAATAATGTAAAGTGTTTGTGGTAGTTTGAGACTGTATGTGCCCTGGAAAATCCTGTTCGTAAAGCTGGTCCATTCCTGGGGTGTGACCTATTGTGGGTGGGACCTTGTGATGAGGTTACTTCAGTAAGGCATGGCCCAGGGTGGATCTTAATCCTCTTACTGGAATCCTTTATAAACAGGGTGAATATGGAAAGAGAGACAGAGAGAGAAAGCTGGAGGCCGAAAGCTGAAAGCAACAAAACGTGGAAGAGAAAGGAGAGCCCAGCAGGCGCTGCCATGGGCCTTGGCATGAGACAGAGGAGCCCAGGATCGCCGGTAGCCGGTCTTTGGGAAGAAGCATCGCCTTGATGGTGCCTTGATTTGGACATTTTCGAGGCCTCAAAACTGTAGGCTTGTAAATTAAGAAACCCCCATTGTAAAAGCCGAGCCATTTTACGGTATATTGCTTTTGGCAGCCTAGCAGTCTAAACCAGTATCCCGTTAGTAATTTCTCTATTGACTATATGTTGAAATGCTGGTGCTTTGGATATATTGAGGTGATTAAAATATAAAGTGTATTTCACTTGTGCTTTTATTTTTTAGTTGTTGTTTTATGTTTTAAATGTGGCTGTTAGAAAATTCACGTGTGGCAAACACCTTATTTATATAGAACCCAAGCCTACAGGGGATGTGTGCCCTGAATTGTCGTAAAATCACGTGTGTCTTCCTTCCTGGTTGTGTCAGTCGCGGCAGAAGGCCTTGCTTCCAGGCACGGGCGGGATTAGAGTGCACCGCGCTGAGGGCACGGGGGTCTCCTCCTAGAGGGTCTGTCAGCTGTGGCCTATTTCCTGGGGAAGTTTTAAAAGCTCAGCCCTTTGACCTTCCTCTACTTGTCTCCCCTCCCGGCTTCCTCAGAAATCCCACTCAACTGACCAGGGGTGGGTCCTGGGTCTCAGTGCATGGCCAAGTTACAGGGAGCCAGTGGCCTTTGCCGTCAGGTGGGGAAGCCGAGGGTGTGAGGACTGGTGGTGCCCCGGCCAAGCAGAACACAGGCATTCTGGCCTGGAAGCCATGCAGACGATGGCTCAAGTCCCAGCCTGCCACTTACTGCCCCTGGGACCTTCACAAGTTACTCTCTGAGGACCAAGCATGAGCCAGGTTATAGAGACACATTTATGGCATGGATTCAGCCATTAAGAGACTCAAAACCAAAGTGGGAAACTAATGTTTACCTGCAGATTTACAATCTGAAAAGCATCTGTTCTAATGCAGAAATAGAGCCTGCCAGCAGGGTTATCACCCAAAATAAAATATTCTTAGCACTATGTCTGACACATCAGAGTTGTTCAGTAATCTCTTTCTTGCTCAAAATTGTCTTCTGAGACACCAAAATGTCTCTCAAAGTGTTGCCTTTAGATATATTAAATGATCAAATGCTTAATCATTTGATACATCCAATACATTTGATACTTCTAATGCATTTAATCAAATACATCATTTAATAAGGATTAAAGTTCAGAAAGATTTGTATACTCCCTCCCCTCCACTCACATGGATTGCTAGTAGCAGACTTAATTTGAGTTTTCTTGACTTCCAAATTTAACTGTTGCATGCCCATGCCTTGCTAGTGTCAATAGTTACTGCACAGCATGTGTACAAAGATACATACCTGGTCCACAGCGGCCAAGTGTTTACATTATTATACGTATTATCTCCCAGGAAAACAATTAGTTCCTCGTGTAGGGACCGCATTTTATCTTCTCATCCACAGAGCCTAACAGTGTTCTCTCTCTATAGTATAAACGATGTAAGTGTTTTCTTAAAATCATTTCAATTACTAATAAGAATTCCATTCACACATTACAATTTACATCAGTTTAGGTAGCATGGACTTTGTTTTTTCTTCGAGGGTTTCCCCAGGATCCTAAACTTCCAAGTGAAGCCATCAGGGGCTTCAGCTGCCACCTGTCTGGTAAGAAGAGCCTCAGAAGAGGAGAATGGACAACCTTGTTATGGTCTACATAAATGCCCAGATGTTCAAGAGCAGGAGACTATTGGACTGGAGCATCCGGGCAGAAATTACCATTCTCCTATTTCAAGTCAGCCAGCAAAGGCGGCAAGGCTCAGCAGAGCCCTGGGGCTTCCTACTCCCATGACTGTCACTTGTCCCTTGAACCTTTAATACTGCATTTCCGCTTTAGAGCTACAGTTCTACACGCCTGCTCCCCTGCCGGGCCCACCAGCCTCCCTGGGGCTCTCTGCTCCCACTTACACTGAGCCTTTGATGTGGGGAAGCTTGCCCAGGAGACCTTCTGGAAGCAGAGTGCTGTGTATCCGAAGGTAACTCAGAGCCAGCAGAGATCCCAGAGCTGTAGGGAAATTCAGGAAAGTACAGGAGAGCCACGCACAACTCCAGGCCTGGAGCAGGGAGTAAAGACATCAGACCACATCTGTTGTTGTCAGTGTGAGGCGCAAAGGAAGAGTCAGACAAGTTGATGCATATGAAGCAGAGGGCTGCAGCTCACTCAGGCAAAACAACAGCGAGATCACTGTGACCCTCTCTTTTATTCAACTTACAGCAGTGCATAAATTCTCCACCCCAACCTTGCTCTCCCACTATGTTTCTCTTACTGCAGCAAGAACACTGCCTTCTCTGGCAGTCTACCAAGGGGCATAAGTATAAACATTGTTTCTAGCCTTAAATGCCTTAGTCTATCTAATATCTCAGCTTGGTGCGTGAGAGCACTACCTGTTCGTGAGTTCCCAGACAAACTTTCCTGGGAATTCAGTGGGAATTCAGACAATAACATCTGTGTGGTGAGTTCATTTCGCTCTGCCTCCTCCCACTGATATCTGCAGTATGCAGTGTCCTTGGAGACATTTACCTATGTGTCTCTGCCAGCAAGCATGCTTTTTGAATGCTTAACCCTTTATGCTCTGACTCTCAGCATCTTCTCCAACACACATCGTGGGAGCAGCCCTGTCTCCAGGTCTTGTCCATACAAGGCAGGAGTGAGCCGACAACATCCAGCCCAGGACAGGACGGCCACTGAGCAGGACATGGACACAGGGCAAGGATGCCGCCCCACACTGACCCTGCACAGCCAGCTCAGACCCCCGGAGCGTTTAAAAAGGAATCCTCCGAGCTCTCGACTGGGCAATTCCTCGGGGCACTGACCCCCAAAGCATGCACCCTTCTCACTTTACTAGGCTGAGAAACAGCTGATCCTCAAAAACAGAATTTGGAAAATGGCCTGGAAGCTCACTACCTACAGGAAACCAATATTAACGTCATAAATACGTTTTCTTTTAGTCTTTTCAGTTTATATAATTTTTAAAAATTGATATCATACCTTGTAAGAAGTTACTCTAATTTTCCACACTTATTATATAGTATGAATTAGCCCATGTTGCCAAATGCTCTTTATTTTAATGGAAGAACAATATTTCATTGTCTGCAGGCTCTGTGATTTCTTGATCATTCCTTGCCGTAATTATTTTGTGATATTGGAAATATGACGATATGGTGTCAACATGTCTGACATAAACCTTTGTCTCAGTTGCTGGAAACTTCCCTAGACTGTATCAAAGTGCACGAACCTTCTAAAGACATGCTACATACTAGGCTGCTTTCCGGAAAGTCTCATCCTGTCTGAAGTCACACTGAGAATGCGGAAAATGCACATTTCAGCTCCACTTACTTGGGTTGAGGATTTGGGAGTTTTACCTCTGTGCTCAGTAGATTTGCCAAAGAATGAATCTAATTTCTCTTAACTCTGCTTTTTTCGATAAGAAAAGATTTTTACAATTTTATTAGGTGTAAGAGTCTCTTCTTTGAGAGAGCACTCTTCATGTTTGGTGCCCATTATATTACTATACCAGGAATTTTCTACTACTGATAAGAAATGCATTACCTCTGTCTACATTAAAGATGTCAAAACATCATATTTACAAAACATCAATATTTACAAAAATATTTGTAAATATTTTGCCTGATTTTCCTTTGTTTTTTAATTTTTTCCAGGATGTTTTGTTGTTTAAAAATTTAATGCATCCAAAG